>JBAGKK010059876.1:0-27912 GCA_037177015.1 Euceroptres primus
TTCGTGGGGAATTTGTCATTTTGCGAACGCTAAACTGACGTGGAAACTAGCATTTGTTACGCACGTATTAAAAAAAAACATTTTTTAGATCTGTAAAAAACATACACAAAAGGTAAAAAATGTGTAACAAAATAAAAAATAATAGATGATAAAAGTTGACAATATTTCGTAAAAAAACTCAAGAGTAAAGTAAGTAGAAGAAAGGTTGTCTGATAAAAAAAGGCCCTCAATTTTAAATCTATATGACTAGGAATAAGTATTGATAACAGTGAAAAAGCGGAAGGTCAATAGGAAAAACAACATCCCTGGTATAAATTAAAATACGAACATAAGTTACCGGGACTATTATTATCTTCTATTATTATTATCATCTGTTATTTTTTATTTTGTTATACATTTTTTCTACCTTTTTGGTATGTTTTTTAAAAATCTAGTAAATGTTTTTTTGACTGATGAGGGTCCAAGCAGTGACCGAAACGTTTTAAAAAGAAGGTCGAGATTAATCATACAACACATATTAAATATTACAGGTTATGTGTATCGTCATCGGCTTTAAAGCTTATAGAATGGCGTGGCAAAATAGTGGCATCTGAACCTACGTATCCAAACACTGCAAATTTATTTGAAATCACAGGAACGCGCTGTTGAACAAAATTAAATTAAAAGTTATATCATTTGTATGTATATTATCTCTTACTTGACAATTGTCATCCATTTGGTGGAAATAGCTGGGAACAAAATTGTTTTGTCAGCTGGATGACAGTTCGATTCAAGATTCTACGATTCTCAAGATAAAAAAAAACAGTCTCAATTTAACACTTTATCACTAGATTCTCAAAATGAGAACAATTTTCTCAAATTTGTTGCACCTAGAAACAACACGAGAAGTGGTGTAGATTTGAAGATCGGCGTTTTACTGTGAGTTTCAAATTTGTAAAATGTAGCATTTTTATTAAAATATATGAATCGTACATTTTAAAGGGATCACAGTCAGTCCCCTATTCCTATTTTCCCCATATTTTTCTCAAGATCCCCTAAAATCCCCATATCTGAGAATTTTCTCCCTCTTCTTATTCAAAGATCCCATTAATTTTCCAAGAATTATAATAAATAGAAACTTATGACATTCAAAAACGCGTGCCACAATATTAAAACCTTATAGAGTAAGAGATGATTTCACCAAATAAAAATAATAAAAAAAAGAGTCTTCTAGAATCTTCTAGAAATTTCAAAACTTTTTCAAAATTTAAAAAAATTTTAAAAATATCCAAAACTGATTCTAATTTGCAATGCCTTTCAAAATTTTCCTTAATCAAATCTTCTAAATAGTCCAGGCATTGTGTCGGACAGGGACAACGAAAGAAATATTTTCCGGGTGTGGAATTCACTGGCGATTTTTTTTAGAGTTCTAAAATCTTCTAAAATTGTCAAAAATACGCCAAAAGTCTATTACGATTTTTCAAAATATTCTAGACTATCTCAGAATCTTTTAGAATCTTTCGAATTCTGCCCTAAACTTATAATATCTTTTATTCTGTTCCAGACTTTTTTTGGAAAAGTTTCGAAAAATCTAGAGTATTTAAGGAAGATTTTGAAAAGAGTCTAGAAGAATCTTGAGGATTTTGGAAGTCTTTTGCAGATTTTAGGTTCTGAAAGATTCTACAGAATTCTAGAGTTCAGAATAATCTGAAGGATTCTAGAAGATTCTGGAGCAGTCTAGTATAAGTATTTCTTTAAATATTAAAAATTTTGAAAGATTCTTTATGATTTTATAAGATTATAGGAGAACTCAGAAAATAAGACTCTAGAAAATATTCTAGAAAACCCAGAAGATATTAGACGGTTATTTGTCCAGGCATCTGGTACTTTGGAGTCCGAATAATTGTCCAATGGATTTTTTTTACATAAATCGCTTCATTTGGGAGTCCTCATTGATACCTTAAAAACTCAACATCAGGTCAGTTGCCAAACCCGATTTTTTTTTATAAAGGTACGCAAAACCACGTTTGCGTATACGGAACATTTCCAATTGCATTTCGCCTTTGAGAGGCGACGATGAAATTATTGCAAATTGAATCTACTTTCACTCGTCTGTGGAACACTTTTTTGTAAAGTTAACGGCTTTTAGGGTACAAACTTTTTTTTTAAAGTAGTGAATTTTTACTGAAAATTTAAAAAATTAAGGTTTTTTAAATAATAACAGCTCGAAACCTGTCAAAGATAGAAGGTTCATTTTTTTTTTGGTTTTCTCAGAATTTTGTCTAGTTTCTTTTCAATGTTTTGACATTTTGCTCAAAAATGTAATTCGGGTGGTCTATCTACGCAAACGTGATTTTTGGTGCATTTTTAAAAAAAAATCGAGTTTCGCAACTAATCTGATGTCGAGTTTTTAAGGTATCAATAAGGACTTCCAAAAGAAGCTTTTATGTTTTTAAACAATTGTTTAAATACATACAAACCATTTTAAACAATTTATGTAAACAAAAATCCATTGAACAGTTATTCAGACTCTAAAGTACTCTTTAAATCTGAATCAGTTAAAATTTTCACTGATTTCATTCAGTGACCCAATTCTAGCTAATTCATTAGTGAATTTTGACTGAATTTCATTGAAATTGACCAAAATTCAATCAAAATTCACTGATGAATTAGCTAGAAATGGATCACTGAATGAAATCATTGAAAATTTTGACTGATTCAGATTTAGAGAGTATCAGATGACTATATTAATAACCGTCTAATATTTTCTGAGTTTTCTAGAATCTTATTTTCTGAGTTCTCCTATAATCTTATAAAATCATAAAGAATCTCTCAATATTCTTTAATATTAAAAAAATACTTATACTAGACTGTTCCAGAATCTTCTAGAATCCTGCAGATTATTCTAAACTCTAGAATTCTGTAGAATCCTCTAGAACCCTCTAAAATCTGCAAAAGACTCCTATAATCCTCAAGATTTTTGTAGACTCTTTTTAAAATCTTCCTAAAATACTCTAAACTTTTCGAAACTCTTCAAAAAAAAATTTGAAAGTGACTAAAAGAAATTAGAAGTTTAGGGCAGAATTCAAAAGATTCTAAAAGATTTTGAGATAGTCTAGAATATTTTGAAAAATCGTAATAGGTTTTTGGAGAGTTTTTGAAGATTTTAGAATATTTTATAACCCTAAAAAGTCTGGATATCTCTGCGAGAGTTTTAAAAAATTAGGAGGTCCTAGATAATGCTGAGGGGCATAAATGAGGGGCATAAATCAAGAAATCTTTAAAAGATTCTAAAACATAAAAAATCTTAATGATTCTAAAGGATTTTGGAGGATTTTAGGAGATTTAACGAATCTACAAGTAAATGGAAAATTAAAAATATTCTAGAAAATTCTAGAAGATTGTCGAAAAATCCAGAATATTTCATGAAGGATTTTAGAAAACTCTAGAGAGTTCCAAAGGTTCTAAAAGTCTTGTTTGTGGAGTATTTTATAAGATTCTAGACATGGATGTAATTTTGAGGGTTTTTTTAAGATTATGGAGAATTTTAGCAGACTCATTTCAGGAATTTGATTTTTTGCAAATTTAAAGTTTTCGTAATTTCATAATTCAGAAATCTAAATTCTTGTCTTCAATTTTAGTAGCTGAAAATTTTTATATGTAGTTTATTTTTAATCGACAAATTTTTTGTTCAGAAATATTTGCTGACGGAATTTCTCTCTTTCGTTAACTTCAACTTATTTATTAACATTGTTTTTGAGAAATATTTTAGAGCTTCTGATAATATTTTTATGACTTAATTGCTGTTTTGGTTGCAGTCAATTTTATTTGTTAATTAAATTTAAGTTTTCTTATAAAAATGATTTATTTATTAACTTATTTTACTGGCTTGCTTGGTATTTTTAAAACAAACAAATTTCCCCCTTTTTCCCCTGTTTTCAAAAAAATTCCCTATTTTCCCTAAGTTGAACTACTGATCCGCTGTGATCCCTATGTATGTTACGAAAGAAATAGAAATTTTAATAATGCATAGTTTCAAGCTCTCATTTAATTACTTATAATTATAAATTAAAGAACATACTACTCTGTCCCGTGTGGAAATTTCCCCAATAATATCTATTGAAAATGGTGCCCCTTTAAGGACCACAACAGTTCTCCTAGCGTAAAAATTATAAAAATTTCCTCATCAGGGACTAACGCGATCTCTCCTTGTTATTTTAATGTGGCATTCTTAATTCGTCCAATTCTATGGTAAACTGGCTCGGCCCATGAAGGGACCACCAAAGGGGTTCATGGAGAATGCATAATAATCAGGCATTAACATGAGCACTTGTTTGGGGCCTCATCAGAAAGCCATTTCAGGGTCCCTAATAATTTTGCGTAACCAAAATAATACGGTTCCTATTAGTTTTCCCGGTTTTCTGAATGGGGGCCCCAATAATAATAGGAAAAACTAATCAGGGTCCCATAAGAGCCGTATTACAATTTCCACACGGGATAATAAATTATCACTCAAGATCTCGGAACTGAAGTTAATACTCAATTAACGAACACGTCGAACGAAAGAAAAGGATCTAAGCTTCGAGCGACCCACGACAGGAGAGGTATTAAAGCTCGAGCTTTCGAGAGCTGATTTATGTCGATACTTTTTCATCCTCCCGAGATCTTCCGTAGTACTGGTATTTCGATTGCGAGATTGTGTGGAACGTAATCTCTTAAAACAGCAGGACCTTCGGTGACCGTCAGGAGCAGAGAGGAATCTGTGAGGAGGGGTGAGAGGATAACTTTACGCTGTGAGGCGGAAGGAGATGCACCTCTAGATCTCGGCTGGCGAACTCGTGGAAGTAATGTTGGATCTACTTACGATGATAGGTTTGTATTCAATTTACACCACTTTTCCCTCAAACTACCATTTTCATAAAAATCCGAGAGTGCAAAGACTCCAAGCCAGATAAAATGATATTCAAGGAAATGTCAAATCTGTTTTCTTACAGGAAACTCTTTTAAAAATTTTGAAGATGAATGAAGTGCATAGTTTATTTCTCAATTCTGTCTCTTTAAAGAAAAGAGAGACACGAGCTTACCAAACACATCACGTGATTTCTGGATGCCCCCTAACTCACGAGCGCATTTTTTTTGCTTAATCGCTTCAGTTTGGGTCACTTATATACCATCTGGTTTTATGACAAAATTTCGAACCGGAACCCGGGCATATTTTTTGAGAAAGGTGCCAAAAATCATATATGCGTGGATTGTTGCTCTCCTATTAATTTTAGCGAAAAAAGGTAGAGAGAGGAAAGAAAGTAGACAAAATTCTGAGAAATTTGGGGCAAAAATAATGTTCTAGCACCAATACTTTCTGCGCTACAGCGTTTCGAAAAACTCTGTATTTTTTTATTTTTCCCCAAAAGTCGCTACTTTTCAAAAAACCATCTAGAATTTGTATAATCGATTGACCCACGCCAAAATAGTTTAGAGATGATCTAAAGTAAACATAATTATCTTTAATTTAAGATAAAGAACAACCCTTTAAATTCAATAGATCGCGAGCTACGACTTCGCAAAAACAGGCAACTTCTTGCCTGTTTTTATGACCAAAAATAATGAATTTAGTTTTTATGAACTAGAGCGTTCCCTAGAAAATCTAAGCTTATGCTGCCAGAGAATAACTAAAATTACATAAAATTTCACGTAAATTAAAAAAAACAATGTTCTATCTTCATAAACGTTGGAATTATGAATTTTTGAAACTTTGTTTTTTTCACTGTATTTCTCAAAAGATGGGAAACACGTTTTCTTGATTATTTCTGCAATCCTGACGTGAAAATTACATAAGGATAAATGAAAGAGGACTCAATTCTGAAAAATTAAGAAAAACGTGGTTCTAACTTAAATAGGTCGAAAGTTAAGACCTCTCAAAGTTGACCCTCTCTATCTTTTATGAGTCAAATTTACTGAAAAATGTAATTTCAGTCATGTTTTGACTAATACAATAATATATAATGCACTGAATGATTACTAATGATCATTTAAACTTTTTTTATAAATGAATTAGTAATTATTTGAATAAATTAATTTTTTTGCAAAATAAGTTTTCATTTTTTGCACATTTTTCATTCATTTTTTCGCAGATATTAATTCAAAATGGTTTATTTGTCACTTTTCATGAGTACCGTCAAACGGGGCAACTTCGGACATGTGGGGTAAATTCGGACAGCCGTAAATTGATACTTTAAATTACTCACAAAGGTTTCAACTAGAATATGTAATTAGTTTAAGCCTTAACTGGTTTCAGATCCTAATTAAAACCACTTTGAGTAATTTAAGCGAAGTATCTAGAACTGTCCGAAATTACTTCAAATGTCCGTAGTTTCCCCATTGGACGGTAATGAAACATATTTATAAACAAATAAATGTTATTAAAAATTAAGTTTATACTTTTTCAGCACTTATGACTACTTTTGTCTCCTAAATTAATTGAAAATAGGTAAGTACTCATTATTTATAAGTAAAACAAAATATTATTTTTTAAGCAATAAATGATAACACTTCCCTTTTCTCATAATTATACAATTGTTTTTTAGAAAGAACGGAAGTTTCACACTTGCACAGTAAAAACTAATGCTTAAAATTATTACACCTTAAAATTAAATTAACTTAAATTTAGCAAAATTTTTCTGATTTCAAGGAAATCGTTCTGAATTTATAAGACCTCAATGGATGAATTTCAAAACTTCATTGTTATCCGTTGATAATAATAAAGTTCTGGAGTTCATCCATTGAGGTCTTATAAATTCAGAACGATTTCCTTAAAATCAGACAAATTTTGCTGAATTTAAGTTAATTTAATTTTAGGGTGTAGTAATTTTATGCATTCGTTTTTACTGTGCACCTTCCGTATTATTATCCATGGATAATAATAAAGTTCTGGAATTCATCCATTGAGGTCTTATAAATTCAGAACGACTTACTTCAAATCAGACAAATTTTTTGATTTTAAGGTTTAATAATTTTAAGCATTCCTTTTTAGTGCGTACCTTCCGTATTATTATTAATGGATAATAATAAGGTTCTGGAATTCATTCATTGAGGTCTTATAAATTTAGAACGATTTCCTTAGAATCAAACAAATTTCACTGAATTTAAGTTAACTTAATTTTAAGGTGTAGTAATTTAAAGCATTCGTTTTTACTGTGCACCTTCTTATTTTATTATCCACGGATAATAATAAAGTTCTGGAATTTATCCATTAAGGTCTTATAAATTTTAAACGATTTCCTTAAAATCAGACAAATTTTGCTGAATTTAGGTTAGTTTAATTTTATGGTGTAATAATTTTAAGCATTCCTTTTTAGTGTGTAACTTCCGTATTATTATTAATGGATAATGCATATTTACCGATAGGAAAGGGGTGTTATTTTTTATTTCTGTACGGGTATTATCTATTTCGCTGATTTATACCTCTGTTAATATCAATAAAATCAATATCTTGCCTTTACAATTTCGATAGGGATTTTCACGCCCTTTCGTACGCATTTTTTGGAAAAATAAGTATATGACCTTCGAAAATCAAAATCAACAATAAATTGGACTTTTTTTTAATTTAGGTGTTTTTTTCTTGTCTTTTTATCTAGAAATAAAGCTAGAAATAAAGAAATAAAGGCAAGAAAGCCTTTAAACATCTATAGATTTAAAAATGAACAAATTTTTATTTATTTTTGAAAGTAAGCGTTAAGGTAAATGTTCCAGTAATCGTGACTTTTGTCCCAGTAATTGTTTCGCCGTCAATCTTATTTTTTAGGCATTTATACTTGATTGTTATTGATTTTGATTATAAATAATGCTAAAGCTCGTTATTTTGTGTTACTAAATACTTTTTTAAAGATCTTTTATAATTATTTCTTTAGGTTATATGCCAATTTCACGATTACTGGGACCGGTACGATTACTGGGTCATCTACCTTGTATAAGTTTTTTTCGGTTATCATTTTTTAAAATGATTTATGACTCATTTAAAAACAATAAAAAGAAATGTTCACACTGCAGCTTCAGTAGGGTTTTTCATGCCCTTTCTACTGATCATAAGCATTTCTTGAAAAAATAAAGGCATTGACCTTCAAAAATGAAGGTCAAAGCATTTGTTGAGGAAATAATTGTTTTAACCTTCATTTTTGAAGGTCAAAAATTTATTTTCTCATAAAATGCTTATGATCAGAAGAAAGGGCATGAGAAACTCTACCGAAGCTATAGTGAGAACATTTCTTTACCCTATTGGTAAATCCGTAAGTCCGATTGATTTTTGGATTGGGGTAGTTGAGAAATAATGCCCCTTATAAATAATGAATACCTAACTATTTTCAATTAATTTAGGAGACAAAAGTAGTCGTAAGTGCTGAAAAAGTGAAAACTTAATTTTTAATAACATTTATTTGTTTATAAATATGTTTCATTACTCATAAAAAGTGACTAATAAACCATTTTGAATTGAATACATGAGAATAACGACTCGTTAAAGACCATTTGAAGTTGGCACCCCAAGTAATAGTTAAAATAACCTAATTTAAGGGCCAACTTCAAATGGTCTTTACCGAGTTGTCATTCTCATGTCTTCAATTAATTTCTGCGATACACAGAACGAAAAATGTGCAAAAAATGAAAACTTATTTTGCAAAAAAATTAATTAATTTAAATAATTATTAGTTTATTCATAAGAAATGTGTAATTGATCATTAATAATCATTCAGTGCATTAAATTTTATTGTATTAGTCAAAACATGACTGAAATTACATTTTTTAGTACGTTTGATTCACAAAAGGCAGAGAGGGTCAACTTTGAGAGATCATAACTTTTGACCTATTTAAGTTAGAACCACGTTTTTTTTAATTTCTCAGAATTGAGTCCTCTTTCATTTATCCTTATGTAATTTTCACGTCAGGATTGCAGAAATAATTAAGAAAACGTGTTTCCCATCTTTTGAGAAATACAGTGAAAAAAACAAAGTTTCAAAAATTCATAACTCCAACGTTTATGAAGATAGAACATTGTTTTTTTTTAATTTACGTGGAATTTTATGTAATTTTAGTAATTCTCTGGCAGCATAAACTTAGATTTTCTAGGGAACGTTCTAGTTCATAAAAACTGAACCCATGATTTTTGGGCACAAAAGCAGGCAAAAAGGTGTCATCTTTGAGAGGTCGTAGCTCGCGATCTATTGGACTTAGAGGTTTGTTCTGTATCTTAAATTAAAGATAATTACGTTTACTTTAAGTCATCTGTAGATCATGTTGGCGTGGGTCAATCGATTATACAAATTCCAGATGGTGTTTTGAAAAGTAGTGATATTTGGGCAATAATAAAAAAACAGGGTTTTTCGAAACGCTGTATCTCGAAAAGTATTGGTGCTAGGACATTATTTTTTTCAGATTTCTCATAATTTTGTCTACTTTCTTTCCTCTTTGTACATTTTTTCGCTAAAATCCATAGGAGAGCAACAATCCACGCATATGTGATTTTTGGCACCTTTCTCAAAAAATATGCCCGGGTTCCGGTCCGAAATTCTTGTCACAAAACCAGATGGTATATAAGTAACCCAAACTGAAGTGATTAAGCAAAAAAAATACGCTCGTGAGTTAATACGGTGTAAAATGACAATTTGACTGGAAAAATAATAAATCATAATAAATCTGCAGCATTCCTAATAAAGACCCCCAATAAGTTGGAGCGTAAGTTTATAGAGCCAAAACCCTAAGAAGAAATGAGCCAGGCAATATTTCTTACACTCTTTATTACTTATTACATTTCTTTTCTTGAAACAGCTTCTATTTTTCTTTTTCGTAATTAATTTTTTTCTTCGATATTTTTTCCTTAAGTCATATTTTCCAACAGAGATTTCGAAATCCAAACTTTCCTGTTTGTTTCACAATTTTATTTTTTAAGATTAATCTTGTGACGTGAAAATTAATCAAAATTGTTCTACTCATAAGCACGTTTAAAAAATCCCAAGTTGTACAAAACAACATGGAAAATAAATTTGACTGTGTTCCTGACACGGTGATAAAATCGATCCATGTAACAACCTCTGAATTATCGATTAAATGATAAAAATTAAGTGAAAGTCCGGCTTGGAAAATAAAACTTACGACGTATATAGACCCGCATTGGAAAGTATAACCATCTCATAAAAATAGCGATTTTACGTCCGGCACGGAAAAGTATTTTCACCTTTATTTTCCTGTTTTCCCATCGCTTTCTGCAGAACTGCTCAGAAGAACGTAAGTGTCCATTTCATCGAATAGAAACCCATCTTCCCAATGTTCGCAGAGTACATCACTTTCACAATGCCGACGAACATTTTACACCTAAATCCGTAAACACCTTTCATCTTTAAGTAGATTTTTTTCAATCATTCAATTGTAAACAATTTATAACACACATATTCCTATTTTAAATACGAAATGTTTGATTCCATTCTATTTAGTTTTTCTTAGTTTTTATTTTGGTTTTTCAGAAAGACAGTATTTAAGGATAAGACAAATTTATAAGGAACTCAATATTCCTTTAAAAAAATCAAACTGAGATTTCCTTACAGTAATTTTTCTACATTAATATAAATTTTTTCTTTTAGATATACAGTTGAGAATTCTCCCACAACACATGGTCTTGTATCGGAATTGCGTATCAGTCAAGCTGGTCACGCCGATCGAGGAGAATATGTGTGTGTTGCCAGAAATGCTTATGGTCATGATAGGGTGACAGTCCATCTGCTTGTTCAAGAACCACCGAATTTTCCTCGAAATTTACACGTGGCCGAATCAGGAAGTCGAGCGATAACCCTGGCCTGGTCTCCTCCTTCGAGTGTCGCAGATTCTTTGCATCCTGATTCTCCTATCGCAAAATATGTAGTTCAATATAAGGAAGCACAAGGTACGTAATTATAAACCTGTTAAATATATTTTTCATATTTTCACAATTTTCCTTGACATAATTATATCTATGTTCATATAACAAATATGGACGGATATGATAACTTCTTATATCAATATGTTTTATTACTCTTTCTTTTTACTCTTTAGATTGACCAGAAAAGTTGATTTGAAATTCTTACATTTAAGAACAATTTATTTTCATTTGCAATATTTCAATGAAAAAAGACCTTTAATTTATTAAAATCCTAATTTTCAAAGCTTTACTTGCATTAAAATCAATTATCTATATTTATTTGTATTTAATTATTTCTTACAGATCACATTAAACCCATTGGAGCATTTTCATTTTTCATTTACAAAATTTTTTTCGTAAATGTGCTATCTAAAAATATCAAACAATTTCATTAGGAATTTACAAATCGCAATCAAATTCAGACATCAATCAATTGTTTGAAACAAGTTGATTTTTTAAAATGTTACCTCGCATTGAACAGAAACAATTTACACATGGCTACATCTCTCTGACTTATTCTTTGAAAATTTGAAATATTTTCGATTAAACTTCCAATTCAAATGTTTTCCACTTTTCCAGTTAAAGGCAGGGACACCAGAGTTTTAATAATTTCCAGTGTATTTGTTTCAAAATATATCAATCTATCAATTAAATTGAAATTCAAGTGCAGTAATTCTTAACTTTCTAAAAGTTTAAACTGAAGCCTTTCGAAAATTATTTTTTAAAGATTTTTAAATTATTTATTAAACTGAAGCATTTCAAAAATTATTCTTTACAAATTTTTAAATTATTGATTTGTTACAAATAATAATTAAAAGCTACATGTTTTGTATATTTGTTGATTCCCTATATGATTTTGTTAGAAAGTTATCAAATTCATTTATGTACATAAAATAAATACAGAATATTGTTAGCTACTCCATTTTAATTGATAAAAAATGATATTTTTCTCTTCATCAAATGGAATAATTGGATTTGTGTAGGTAATTAATGCTCCCCAGGAAATAGAAAATGAAATGGAAACAGTTCGAAAAATAAAAAATAACGAGAAAAAGCAGTAAAAACGTAAAATCAATTAAAAATAACGTTGATTGCTTAATTCCTCGAAAAATATGCCTCTGACGAAATCTTTTTCCCGCTTCCTCAGGTCAGGTAGAAAATTCAATTCCCCAACATATGCGATTCGTAAAACAATTAAGAGTGCTCTGTTTTCATTCTCTGTATCTTTTTCTTAAGATTTAATCATTTTTTTCATAGAAAAACGTTATCTCTTCTTTTCAACTTGTTAAATTTGATACAACGTACAAAAATGAACATTGAATTTAGCTATAATTATTTCACATTGTTTTTTGTTAAGAACTCCTCCACTTTGAAAATTATTTTTTCAACTTTTTTCCTTGAATGTAATGTAAAATTACTTCTTTTCATATAATCTTTGTAGGCTCGATGAAGCAATATAGTATCGATACTTTATACTATGTGCATTTTTACCTTTTCCCATTTAAAGAAGATCTTCGTTTATGTACAGTGAAACATTTTATAAGCACTAAGTAACTATAGCTTAAATAGGTATATGAAATGGATACGAGCTTATGCGAGACTGAATATATCAAAGGAAATGGGGAAATGAGTGAGTTCGTAGTAGGAGTAAATATACAGGGTAGTCTAAAAAATGAAAAATATTTTGTGGCTTCGTTAGTTTTAATTGAATTTCACATGTACCTTTCGTTAAATATGTGATATTTTATAAAGAATCTAAAAATAATATTTATTCAATTTTTTTAAAAAGCAGAAAAATGTGTTTTTGAAACAGAAAACCAATTATTTCTCATAAATATAATAGTTCTCTCTATTTTTCTTAAAATCATTTGAGACGACTAATTTCTTAGTTGTTAACAATCTCCGTTAGCAATTACGTTTTAGTGAACCAAAGTATTAATTACTCGGTCAATATTGAAATTTACTTTAATATTTTTTATGCAGATATTGCTAAATACAACACAGCAATCAAATATTTAAATTCCATTCTAAATTCATTTAATTTTCTACTTTATTATTTATTTAAAATACTAACAAGTGAGAAATAATTCTCTTTTATACCACCCCGTATATGAAATAAATTTTCCTATATAACTGCAAGGTAAGCATTGACGGGCGGAAGACTGTCGCGTAACTAAATTTCACTTCGATTTCAGTTTCGATTCAGGAAGCACATGATATACAGAGAAATAAGCCGTAGCGCTTTCAGCCAACTACATTTCATTAACTCTCTAAATTTCTTCAAACCATAAAATTTTACTCTGATTGAAAGCATCGTTTCTAAAAAAAACTACGAATAAAGAATGAAGCGAATGCTAATATGACCAAAAAATTTATCCGAGATTGAAATTAATTAAATTTTCGAAAAAATATGTAGAGCATGCACAAAAGGATCTACAGGAGGAGTAGAAAATTCACGAGATAGGATCTCTGCAAATAAAATAAATATATTTCGTACCACATTTTATGCTATGTACCCCTTCATTCCAATATTTTTGTTCGTGGGAATTTTTAAAAGTATTTTTATGGCTTGTGATTCAATTAATTATGAAACGTAATTAAAGTTTTCGAAGATTGATCGTTCTAAGCGTGTGTTGTATGTACTGAAAGATGTGTGGCATGAACACAACACGCAGAAGCTGGTCGAAGGAGACAAGACGGTCGCTCTGGTATCCCCGCTTAAACCCGCTACGACCTACCACTTTCGAGTCTTTGCGGAAAATCATCTCGGAACATCAGCCCCAAGCGACATCCTTCATGTCAGTATCAATCGATCAATCATTCATGGATCATCATCTCCAGATTGAATTTTTTAACTATCTTACCGGTATCCCTCAAATTTAGGCTCAAACTGACGGCGAAGTTCCTGGTGGGCCACCTAAACAGGTATCCGTTGAACCACTTAGTCCTCAACAATTCAAAATTACTTGGCAACCTCCAGATCGCTCTCTCTGGAATGGGGAATTGCTAGGATATGCAATTACCTTCAATAATTTAGGGTAAGTCTTCATTTTATATTAATTTGTATTTAGGCAGGGATCACAGTCAGTCCTCTATTCCATTTTTTCCTCTTTTTTTCCTATTTTTCTCAACATCCCCTAAAATTCTTCACGGTGTGCTTGAAAGAGGTTTTGGATTTTTTCTGTTGGACATGTTGCGCTGACTTCCTACAAAGATTTTAAGCTCAAAATTAAAATCTTTCGTCGGTCCCCTTTCGAGATAAGACCCTTTTTCTGTCATTTCTGCGAGTTGTACTGGGAAAAGCCTAGTGAAAGTGTTCCAAACTGCCTTTCTTTTTTACATTTTCTCAGAATAACTTATTTCAGTCCTAAAATTAAATACGCCCTTTGAGTCCTTACCAGGCAAGGCCCTTTTTCTGCAATTTTTGCGAGTTTTATTGGAAAAAACCTAATAAAAGTGTTCCGAACAGCCTTTTTTTTACATTTTCTCACAATAACTTATTTCAGTCCCAAAACTCAATACGCCCTTTGAGCCCTTTTCCAGGTAAGGCTCTTTTTCTGCAATTTATGCGAGTTTTACTGGAAAAAGCCTAATAAAAGTTTTCCAAACAGCCTTTCTTTTTTCATTTTCTCAGAATAACTTATTTCAGTCCCAAAACTCAATACGCCCTTTGAGCCCTTTTCCAGGTAAGGCCCTTTATCTAAAAAATTTTCCGAATTATACTGCAAAAGGCTAACAAAAGCCTTTCAAATTTGATTTTTTTCAAATATTTCCTACAATTCTTCAATTCTAAGCTGAAAATATGAGTCACTCATCGGGTCCTTTTAGAATAAGGCCCTTTTTGGTTACTTATGCAAGTTTACTGCAAAAATTTGATAAAATTGTTTCAAATTCAATGTGTTTTCTTCAGATTTATATGATTGTAATGATTTTATAATTTAAGCTCGAAATTTAAATCTTTCGTTGGGCCCTTTTTGGATGAGGCCCTTTTTTGTGATTTTTGCGAATTTCAATACAAAAATATAATAAAAGTATTTCACATTGAATTTTTTTCAATACTTTTTATGATTATGTATTTTAAGCTTGAAATTCAAACAACATAAGAAAAAAATCTATTTCAATTAATGATTAAAATTATTTAATCATTAATTAAAATACATTTTTTTCTTATGTTGTTTGAATTTCAAACTTAAAATACATAATCATAAAAAGTATTGACAAAAATTCAATGTGAAATACTTTTAATATATTTTTGTAGTGAAATTCGCAAAAATCATCCAAAAAGGGCCCAACGAAAGATATAAGTTTTGAGCATAAATTATACAATTATTACAATCATATAAATCTGAAGAAAACACATTGAATTTGAAAAAATTTTGTAAAATTTTTACATTAAACTTGCATAAGTAACCAAAAAGGGCCTTATTCGAAAAGGACCTGACGAGTGACTCATCTTTTCAGCTTAGAATTGAAGAATTGTAGGAAATATTTGAAAAAAATCAAACTTGAAAGACTTTTGTTAGCCTTTTGCAGTATAATTCGGAAAATTTTTTAGATAAAGGGCCTTACCTGGAAAAGGGCTCAAAGGGCCTATTGAGTTTTGAGACTGAAATAAGTTATTCTGAGGAAATGTAAAAAAGAAAGGCAGTTTGGAACACTTTTACTAGGCTTTTCCCAGTAAAACTCACAAAAATTGAAGAAAAAGGGCGTTGCCTGGAAAAGAGCTCAAAGGGCGTATTTAATTTTGAGACTGAAATAAGATATTCTGAGCAAATGTAAAAAAGAAAAACAGTTTGGAACACTTTCACTAGGCTTTTCCCAGTAAAACTCGCAAAAAAGGCAGAAAAAGGGCCTTATCTCGGAAGGGGACCGATGAAAGATTTTAATTTTGAGCTTAAAATGTTTGTAGGAAGTCAGCGCAACATATCCAAAAGAAAAAACCCAATATGCCAGAAAAAAATCCAAAACCCCTTTCAAGCACATCGTGCCCTATTTTTGAGAATTCTCCCCTTTTGTATTCAAAGTTCCGATTAATTTTCCAAGAATTATAATAAATTGAAACTTATGATATTCAAACACGTATGCCACAATATTAAAACCTTAGAGATTCGGAGTCTTCTAGAAAGTTCAAAAATTTTTTCCAAAATTTAAAAAATTTTAAAAACATTCTAGACTGATTCTAAATCTTCCGGACTCTTGCAATGCCTTCCTAAATTTTCCATGAATAAATCTTCTAAACTCTTCTATAACCGTCTAATATCTTCTGTGTTTTCTAGAATATTTTCTAGAATCTTATTTTCTGAGTTCTCCTGTAATCTTATAAAATCGTAAAGAAACTCTCAAAATTTTTTAATATTTTAAAAAATATACTAGACTATTCCAGAATCTTCTAAAATCCTCCAGATTATTCTGAAGTCTAGAATTTTGCAGAATTTTTTAGAACGCTCTAAAATCTGTAAATGACTCCCACATTCCTCAAGAATTGTCTAGATTCTTTTCAATATCTTTCTAAAACACTCTAGATTTTTCGAAACTCTTGAGAAAAAACCTGGAAGGGGCTAGAAGATATTAGAAGTTTAGGGTAGTATCTAAAAGAGTTTTGAGGATTCTAAACGATTCTCAAATAGACTAGAATATTTTAAAAAGTCATAATAGTTTTTTGAAGATTTTAGAACTCTGAAAAAGTCTGGATATCTTTGTAAGAATTTCAAAAAATTCGGGGAAATTTTAGAAAGTTAATACTGGAGGGTTTCAGAAGGTTCTGGAAGATATAGGAAATCTCTAGAAGATTCTAAAACATTATAAAAAATTTATTGGTGCTTTAAATAGGCTTTAGGGTTGAAAATTAAAAAAAGCTGTGTTTTTTTTAACCAAACGTTTCGACTCTCATGTGAGTCCTCTTCAGTGGTTTATTTCTAAAAACGGAAATTACATGTGATACAAACGCTGTTTGTTTAATTAAACAATTATACATTTTGATAACTAAATATACGAGTTTTAAGCAAATATTAAAAGATTTTTATTTTTATTTCTATATACAATTATACAAGAAAAAATGTTTTAAACATTCATAATGGCAGAAATTAAAACGAAGAAATATTTTCTTAGAGAACAATAACAATGAAAATTGAAGTAGGATGAATATTTCAATAATATCCGAAAGTCTCAATTCAGGTGTTACCTAGGTAACTCCATGTCATTTTCTTTTGTCTTAAGACTGAAATTAAGACCTTTTTAACTAAAAAGTGCTGCGTCTCAAATTTATATCAATATCCGACTCAAAATAAGTCCAGATTTCTTCTATGAACGTATCTACAAGTACATAGAAAATAAAAAAAATTCTTGAAAATTCTAGAAGATTGTCAATAAATCTAGAAGATTTTATGAAAGATTTTAGAAAATTCTAAAGGGTTCCAAAGGTTCTAAAAGTCTAATTTGTGGAGTATTTTATTAGATTTAAGGGATGTAAATCTTTTGATGATTTTAACAAATTCATTTCGGAAATTTGATTTGTTGAAAATTTTTAATTTTGGTAATTTCATAATTCAGAAATCTAGAAATTCTCGAAATCTAGAAATTCAGAAATGTAGAAAAGTCGACAATTTTTATACGTCGTTAATTTTTAGTTCGTAAATTTTTTGTTCGTAAATATTTGCTGTTGAAATTTCCAAGGGGCTTCTCACTGAGAAATCTAGAAATCGTTAAACTGTGAATGCGGCAGACCTTATCGAATTCTTAAAGAGAGTTCTAACATTTCGTTGAGATTGTCGGGATTTCCAGGATTTCCGAAACTTCTCGCGATCACAGCTCTCCTCGAGAAACAAGTGAGAAACAAGTCTTAGCTGAACTAGGTAACGATCGGATTACAATAAATTACACAATTTTAGGTTGTCACGACCTAAAAACAAAAGAAATCTAAAAAACAACATGCTCTGATACACGCCTCGTTGGTGTTGATGACTATAGACAGTGTAAATTCCGTTACACTTGACGAAAGATTTCCGAGATTGTTGAGATTTCCAGAGTTCTCTTAAGACTTCTCGCGTAATAATCGGAGATTTCACAGTGACAAACCCCTCGGAAATTTCTCTCTTTTTTTAACTTCAACTTGTTTATTAACATTTTTTTCGGAAATATTATAGAGCCTCTGATAATGTTTTTATGATTTAATTTCTGGGTTACTTGCAGACATTATAATTTTATTTGTTAATGAAATTTGAATTTTCTTATGAAAATATTTTATTTATTAACTTATTTTTTGGTTTCCTTGGTATTTTTTTAAAAGAAACAAATTTCTCCCTTTTTTCCCTTTTTTCGAAAAAGAAATTCCTATTTTCCTTAAAATTGAACTACTGAACCGTTGTGATCAGTGGGTTAGGTTTATTACTTTTTAAAAATATAAACTTTTATTTTCTTTATATTAATTTATAACTTTTTGGCTGCTTGGAATATTCAGAGTGACTAGCGTACTTGAAACCCTGGAAAAGTCCTTAAATTTTTGTTTACCTGGGAAAACCTTGAAAAGTTCTTGAATTTCACTCGTAGTCCTAAAATTCTTGTATCTACATCTGAATTAGTAGTTTTGTTCAAGTGAAATAATGAGAAGTTGTTTATTAATTACTTTAGAAAGCTTTTCTGGAAAACCACTTATTTACTTAGTTAAACAAAAAATCGTTTTTTGAACTTATATAGTTAGCTTATATAGTTATATATAGTTATAGTTAAAGTTATAGTTATATATAGTTATACAGTTAATAGTTAATAGTTATAGTTATAGTTATATAGTTAACTTATATAGTTAGCTGAACTCAACAATTTCATAAATCGTATAATAAACATTTTATATGGTTCATTTAGTTACTTTATGGAAATATGAAAATATGGAAAAAATCTTTTTTTCCAGAGCCTATACGATGAAAATAATTTATACTTGTATAAATTATTTCCATGTATTCTTGTATAAATTATTTCCATGTTTAAATTGTTATATAAATTATTGTATAAATTATTTCCATCTTACAAGTTCTGGAAAAAATTTTCTTTCTATATTAAAGTTTATGAAACCATTAAAAAATGGTACCTGGAAAAATATATTTCTTAACTTGAAAAGCCTTTGAATTTTTTTAGATGAAACGCTAGAGACCCTGAATGTTGAACCAAAGAATATAAAAAAATAAATACTAACGAATTGAATTATCGACTGTGGGAGAGTAGTCTGACCAAAAAGTACCTCCACTACTGCTTTTCTAAAAAAATTAGGATATTCTACTGATAAGATATGTTAGTTTTTCTGTTTTAACATTGCATTGGAGTATTTCCTGGTTTTATACATTTTTTATTATTTATTTACCATTTATTCTACTGAATTTTTTGCTTAAAATTGGCGAAACCACTTACTCTTAAGAAGAAAATATTTTTGGGATGGATAATTTGTATATTTTAATCAAGACGTATCTGCTAATAATCTAAAGAGAAAACACGGTTTTCTTTTTTTAGAAGCGACGAGCAATCACAGAATGTGACTCGAATTGGAATCACGGGTAATGGAGACGGTTCCTACGATTATCGGCTAACGGGTCTTCGAAAATACACGCAATATAGCATAGTGGTGAAGGCGTTCAATAGCAAGGGCGACGGGCCAGGATCAGATCCAATGATAGCGCAAACTCTGGAGGATGGTAGGTACAATTTCTTCCCGTAATAGAGAAACGTTTTCCTCTCTCGCCTCCATCTCTACTTGTAAATTCCACCACCCTATTTCATTGTGCTCCATTCGATCTCGTGTGACGTTCTTGCATTAAGCGAAATGGCTATTCCGAGCCCAGTCAGTTTCCATAATATTTATTATTTAAGATTTGTATCGTAACCTTAAATTCTACAGTAAATTTCAGAAATTCACTCATCCTGGAAATTCCTTTTTTGATTACATCTCTTTCTTCAGTATCGACCTGTAGTTGATGTATAAAAAAGTATCCGGAGTACAAAGTCAATAAATTAAAAAACTTGAAAACTTTTTAAATTAAAGAATAAATTTAAAAAATAGAAACTTTTTTAAAATGGAAAAGTTTTGGACTCTGTGCGGTCCTTTTTCAAGCCTGTTAAAAAAAAATTTTATTTTAAGAAATTTGCATAAAAAATAAATAAAAATACATATTTGATAGTAAAATGTTGTAAACGTGTAAAATTTTTTTTTGAGGGTGGATTGAAAACAAGTATATAAAGTAACAGGTGTAGTCAATAATGTTTAGTGATTTTATGTTTTAGAAATAATTTGTTGTAGTTAATGTTTTCAAAAATAAAAAAGTAATTAAAAATTCTAAAAGGTAAATTTCTAATTATTGCGTCATGTAAGAATCTCAGTTGGTTCATGTCAAAAATTTCACAGTGTACGTCCCTGATTGGAATCAGGGACGTAAAGGATGTTAAGGGATGTTAAGGATTTTAATTTAAACTTTTTAGAAAGTCTGTCGATTCTAGATTTATTAAAAGGGTCATAAAATCTAAGATTTTCAAATTTATTATAATTTTCTAAATGTGGTGGAATAATACCACTTTTTCGGCATCTGATCAAAAAATCTTTGATTTCTTAAGATAGCTAATCTGGATGAAAGACGAGAGAATGTTTGTAAAAGTGTTACTAATTGTAATCCAAAGTGGAATCTGATCCACTGGTAGAAACCCCCGTCAGAATTTGGAGGATATCCGTTTTGATTAGAGTACATCCCTTTCTTCAGTTTTGACCTGTAGTTTATGTATAAAAAAGTGTCCGAAGTAGAAGGTCAATAAATTAAAAAACTTGATTTTTTAAAATGACAACGTTTCGGATTCTGTGTGGTTCCTTTTCAAGTCTGTTAAAACAATTTTTTATTATAAGAAACATAAATTGCAGGAAATTATTTCTAAAACATAAAATCACTAAACATTATTATTGACTACACCTGTTACTGTTACTTTAAATACTTATGTTTTCAATCCAACTTCCAAAAAAATTTACACGTTTAAAACATTTTATTATCAAATATTTTTATTTATTTTTTATGTAAATTTCTTATAATAAAAATTTTTTTTATCAGGCTACAAAAGGGACCACACAGAGTTCGAAATGTTGCCATTTTAAAAAATCAAGTTCTTTAATTTAATGACCTTCTACTCCAGATACTTTTTTGTACACTCCTTTTTTGATTCTGATAAAAAAACATTTTTACCATAAATGCTTAATTTAAATAAAACATGAAAATCATGTAACTGTTGTTCGTTGGAAAATTATCATTTAATTAGTGAACTTTGGCATGAGATGAGAAATACTTTTTGACTCGTACGAGATTTTATTTTAAAACGCAGCCGCTGAGGCAATTCGTTTAAGCTGCTGCAATTTTTATTTTGCTCAAGTAAAAGTTTCTTCTGAATATAAACTAGATGAAAGCGTCCAAACGAATATGGTCTCTGGTTCAAATACAATTTTCCTCTAATTGAATTATATCTAGTCCGTACTCGCTTCTCTCCTCTTGAATAACGAATTCATTTCTTAAAATTATATTTTCCAAACATTAGAGAAATGAAACATTTTTTAATTACTTTGGTTTCACAGAAAATCCCAAGGTACCATTTTAATCTGTAAGTCACAGTCTTTTATTTTAAGACTGTGACAATAGAATAAGCAGGGTGGCCGCTGTACCGGGAAACCGGAAAATGATTGGGAATTTTTTGTCACCTGGAAAAACCGGGAAATGACCTGGAATGTTTTTGATGACAGGGAATTTTTAAAATTTTTTTAGAAAATGCACGAAAAAGTGCAGGAGTCATTTATCAAGAGATTAAAAAACTGAGTAACTAAATAAAAATTATTATTGTAGAAATATAAGTACGATAAATGTAAAATATATCTCGTTTAACAATAACACTCTGTGGACCGAATCCATTTCAAATCAGGCAGGCAGTGCAACTTCAAGTCACAGAATCGGTCGTCTATGAAATATGTTGTTTTTCAATGGAAATAAGAAGACACGTATTTTACCGTTTCGAGTAAAAATACTTTTTCACAAAGTTATGGGTATTTGAATTTTAAGCTTCTTTTTTTTTAAAAACATAACATGTTTCTTTAAACTTTCATAACTTTAGACTCAAGATATTTGAGTTTTCTTTCCTGATTATGGTGAGGTTTATTGGCCGCTTTCAAAATCCTCCAAAAAATTTTAAAAATATTGAAAATTCGCAAAATAGCGACGGTTTCTCTGAAAAAATTAAAAGACGATTTTCTCAAAAAGCCTACCTTATTTTTGCCCAAATTTTTTTGCTAAATTGATACTCATGTGATGAAAAAAACAGATAAGTTTCATGCGGGCTAAACTACTTTTGTAAACAGGAGAATTTGTTTAATGAAATCGAATTTTCGAATTTTTCTTACAACTGAAGGGTGGCAGTACAAAACTAGATAACCAACAAAATGTCAATTTTTCAGGAGAACGAAAAAACATTCTGTAAAATCGAAATCATCATTTAAAGGTAAAACAAAAGTCCACTTCCGAGCTGAAGTATTAATGACTTGACGCTAAAAAAGTTTAATTAGAAAGAGTTATTCGGTTTTGAGAAAATAGATGTGGAATTTGACAATCTCGAATTGACACTAACCAAAAATTGGAGCAGGCTCTGCTGCAGATTGCAATAAAAAATGTAATTTTCAGTTTAGAAAAAAAATGAAAACTTGCTCCCGTGATATTAAGTTGCTGAATACGGGTAAATAAAGTTCTGGTGTAAAAAAATTAACCAATTCCGAGTAAATCGAACAAGAATTTTGGGGTTATAATTTCATAGGCTTTCAAAATCGGCTTTGGATAGCGATTAAAAATTGAATTTTTAATATTTTACAAAAATAAAAACTTGCTCCCGAGATATGGAGATGTTGAAAGAGAATAAAAAATGTTGGATAAGAGAAAATGATTCTGTTCCGAGAAAATCAAGATTTAGTGTAACGGTACCGTTCTGCGACAAACAATTTTTCTCTAAAATTGTGATAAAAAAGAAAGTTGAATTTTTTATGAATAAGCTTTGATAATTTCAAAATATTAATTTCTTTAATTAATACCAAATTTCTTTAGAAAATTGCATTTTTGGAAAATTCAATTTTTCAATTTTTGTAACTAAACAAAAAATTTTTTAAACCAATTTTTTGCTGGAAAACCTTCTTTAAGATGCATTTATGCTTGTCAGATTTTCTCAGAATTTCCTAATTAAAATTCTTAAAGTTATTTTTTTTAAACTAGTGGTTACCATATGGCAAAGTGGGCACTAAAGGGTTAAAAATGAGATTTTGAAGAAATCCTTTTAACACAACGTGTATTGATTTTTTAAGAATTTTTTGTGCAAACAAATCCATTTTCGACAAAAATGTTGGTTATCTAGTTTTGTACAGCCACCCTTCAACTGAAGGCACGTTCAAAAAAATATCAACAAAAAAATTTTATGCTTTGAAAAAGTTAAAGTTAAAAGATGGGCTTTTCGATGAAATCGCCATTTTATGTTTGCAGAATTCAGTTAAAAAAATTAGATCGACTATATTGAAAAACCCATCTTTTTAATTTTTTCAAATATTTTTAAAAAATTTATGTTTACATAAGGAAACTATCCAGCGAGTTTTATATTGGCCAAACCATTTTTGACTCCAGGACAATTTCTGTTTTTACAAAATCACATTTTCGAATTTTTCTCACAAACGATACAATATATCATAAAAGATTAAGAGTTCTTTTGCGTAGAACTTTTTTAAAGCATCAAACTTTTTTGTTGATATTTTTTTGTATGTGCCGTCAGTAGTAAGAAAAATTCGATTTCATTAAAAAAAATTCTCCTGTTTACAAAAGCAGTCTAGTTCGCAAGAAAAATTTCTTCGTCATATGAGTCCCAATTTATCAAAAAAATTTGGGCAAAAACAAGGTAGGGTTTTTGAGAAAATCGTCTTTTAATTTTTTCAGAAAAACCGTCGCCATTTTGCGAATTTTCAATATTTTTTTAATTTTCTGGAGGATTTTGAAAGCGGCCAATAAACCTTACTATAATCAGGAAAGAATACTCAAATATCTGAATTGAGTCTAAAGTTATAAAAGGTTAAAGAAAAATGTTATGTTTTTTTAAAAAAAAAGGTTAAAGAAAAATGTTATGTTTTTTTAAAAAAAGAAGCTTAAAATTCAAATACCCATAACTTTGTGAAAAAGTATTTTTTCTCAAAACGGTAAAATACGTGTCTTTTTATTTCCTTTGAAAAACAACATATTTCATAGAAGACCGATTCTGTGACTTAAAGTTGCACTGCCTGTCTGATTTAAAATGGATTTGGTCTTATATATTTTAATATCACACTTTAGTCACTAGGGATTAGTTGAACTTAAAATATTTATATTACATAGATTTAAAACTTATTCTCTGGTTTAACTCACAGTGACATTTCATTATATACAATAGCCTAATGTTACTTTTAGAAATATATAAAAATGTTCGCCCTAAAAGCATTAATAACTATAGGGCTTAGTTGAAAAACCTCTATTTGTACTTCTTTAATGATATAAACTATTTTAACGTTAAAGTAAAAAAAATTCATGTTTGTATGTTCAGAATATTAAATAAAAAACATTTTAAAACTTTTAAAACCCATTGCATTAACTATCATTCATTGGAAACTATTATTTAATGACCGGGAAAAAATTTTCGATGACCAGGAAATGACCGGGAATTTTTTTCGTCGATGAAAACGGCCACCCACAATAAGAGATCCACTTCAGATCAAAATAATATTGTTGCAGATTAAAATAATACCCCACGATTTACTGTATTCATATAATAACTAAAAAATTGAAGTTTCCTTTAGATTTGATATTAAAAAACATTGGTTTCCCAGGCGGAAAACTTATGGATAATCTATCGATAATGATTATCGATAGTCACTATATAAAAAATTATGCATAATTTTTTACATAGGGACTATCGATAATCCATTATCAATAGATTATCCATAAATTTTCCGCCTGCGTTCTTAATAATATTTTTTTAAATTCAAAATTCAAGTTTCCTTTAGATTTGAAATTAATAGCCTTTGGTTTATTAATAATACTTTCTTAATTTGCGAGATAACTCTCTTAAAAATATCCAGCTATTTCACATCGAAGGAAATGTCTCATAAACTATTAAAACCTCTAAAGCGGACTGTCAGCTTACTTTATTAAACCACTTCTTTAACTGAGAGATTAATAATTCGAAACAAATCTTCTCGTCTTTTAAAACCAGTAAAGTTTTCCTTCAAAGCGAAGAGTCATATCAGCTTAGTAGCACATTGAGCTGTTAGCTTTCCCTCTAGATCTAGAGTCGGGTTAAAGTGCTTTAAAAAAGAGGAAGACTTGGGAACTGTTCACTTGGCTTATGCGAAGTCGTCCTTACAAATGTTGAAATCCTCCTTAAACTTGGAACTTGGAACTTTTCAGTGCTCAGAGTATCAGATGAAACTTTGGAAGTAAAACATTTTGCGAGCTTTATGATCTTCAAGATCGATTCGTGTGAAGCTGTGTATACTAAGGGTTTAGCTGTTAGCGTACTTAGGCAGGTTGACAAGGTAGAAGGTGCTTAACTGACATGATGTAGTTCCCAGTGCACCACCACAGAACGTGGCCTGTACAGCGCTGAACGGACAGAACATTCAGGTCACTTGGAAACCTCCTCCTCCTGACAAAGTTCACGGGGTGGTTCAGGGATACAAGCTGGTGTACGAAGCGACGAATGGAGCTACGGAGGCAGAGTTGCAGGGATCACCGGAAACGAGAATCACTCATGCCTTGAGCGCGGTCCTTCACGGCCTTAATCCGTATACCAACTACACGGTCCAAGTTTTGGCATATACACGAGCAGGTGATGGAGTTAGCAGCACCCCAGTCTCTTGCACCACTGAGGAAGATGGTGAGTTGCAGATTAGAGATTTATGTGTGTGTGTGTGCATGTTTGAGTGTGTGAGTGTGTGTTTGCTGGTTTCCAAAGGGAAGCGAATGGCATATGTGCATTAAATATAACTTTCGAAGTTACCCACTCAGTTGGCCCTCGTTCTTGTACAAAGGAGGGAAGCACTATTTCAAACAAAAAGTTTGATCTAGACTCTAGACCCCTGTTGGAATACATAATATTGATCATGAATTATGTATACAGGAATTTTAAGATATTTTAGCTGAAGAGGCTCTGAATAAGGGTTACCCGAAAAAAATATTTTTTTAGTTTTTCAATCAGGATAGGAAAATAGCATGATTTCTGCCCATATTTGATTTTGAAACCTATTGTCACGGAAAAATTTCCGTAAGAATAACTTATTATTGCGGAAATTTCCGTAACAATAGTCAAGGAAACATTTCCGTGGGAATAACCTATTGTTACGTAAATTTCCGTAACAATAGTCTATTGCCACGGAAAAATTCCTGAGGAATAATTAAAATTCCCATTTCCCATTCCCAATTCCCATTTTTGTGGGAATAACCTATTGTTACGGAAATTTTCGAAACAATAGTCTATTAACACGGAAAAATTTCCTTAGAAATAATTAAAATTTCCGTAAAAATAACTTATTGTTATGGAAATTTCCGTTACAATAGTCTATTGCCAAGGAAAAATTTCCGTGGAAATAACCTATTGTTACAGAAATTTATGTAACAATAGCCTATTTTCATGGAAAAATTTCCGTAAGAATAACTTACTATTACGGAAATTTCCGTAAGAATAACTTATTATTACGGAAATTTCCGTAACAATAGTCTATTATCACGGAAAAAATTCCGTGGGAATAACCTATTGTTACGGAAATGTATGTAAAAATAGCCTATTGTCACGGAAAATTTTTCGTAAAAATAACTTATTGTTACGGAAGTTTCCGTAACAATAGTCTATTGTTTTCCGTAACAATAGTCACGGAAATATTTCCTTGAAATAGCCTATTGTTACGGAAATTTCGTTACGTCACAATAGTCTATTGTGACGGAAAAATTTCCGTGGGAATAGCCTATTGTAACGGAAATTTCCGTAAAAATAGTCTATTGTGACGGAAAACATTCCGTGGGAATAGCCTATCGTTACGGAAATTTCCTTATCAACAGACAACCAAAATTTCCTAAGAATTTTTACAGTAAGGGCTAATTATCGCAAAATGCAAGCTTACAGATGTATAATTTTTCATTATTTATATAACGTCAATTTTTACTCCCTAAGGAGTGAAAAGTAGAGGTTTAGCCCCGCTTAGTAGGCATGAAAAAGGGCTGACATCATGCATGTGTTATAAAAATCTTATTAAATACATAAAAATAGATTTCTGTGATTTTTTACAGATTTATAAAACGATATCTTCCATTAGCAGAAATGATTTGAAGTTTAAAAGTTCAAAAAGAAGTGATTTTTTCGACATATTTCAATGCCGCTTGAACAGTAGGGTTGTTCTGATTTTTTTTCCAATTTTCATTCGCTCACCCCCAAAATTTGTTTGAATCCACAAAAAAATAAATGTGTTTTTTTAACATAATATTTAAACGTTTTGCAAGCCCCATGAAGTTCAACACGTACTTCCCATAAGAAAAAAAGATGTTTTTGTGAATTTTATTCAGAATCGTCAATATTAGGTGAATCGAATTGAAACTGAACGTTTCCGTGTCTAGTGATCAGGCCGTTTAAAATTACCGGGTTTTTCCCAGTTTTTTCCCGGTTTCTTCCCGGTGAACTCTTTTCCCCCGATGAAGTTAAAAATGTCTTTTTGTGATTTTTGAAAGTGAACGTATATATAGAAATGGGAATTTTAACATAATATACATATACAAAATTTAGATCGTAAAGAAAATAATTATTTATTTACACGAGCCAAACTTATCTTTAATCACAGACTGAAGTGATAAATATTAATCGAAAGTACATGTTTTAAAAGCTTCGCAACACGTAATAGTATATTATGCACCTAGGGGGAGAAGAGGGACTTTTTTGACGAGTGT
>JBAGKK010060207.1:0-27904 GCA_037177015.1 Euceroptres primus
TGAATAAATAATTTAATATTTTATATTATTATTAATTTTTTACATTCCTTGAGTCTCGACAAACGGCATCACTAATTTTAGAAGTTGTGATTTAATAACTTCTAATGACGTGAAAGAATAAGTTATTTTTTTATAGATAATTTTGTAAACTTTGCAATTGTTACTTACGTTATATTAATCTTTATGCTGTTTACTAAAAATATTTTAAAAATTGTAAACTTGCGAAATTTCTAAGACGAGCTCCGGTCAATCTAGAAAACTGCTGATAAAAACGTAATCTGCTTTATCTGTGAATTACCGACGGTACACCGAAAATACGTCAGATATTTAAATTTTTCGCCACAATTAGTACCTTTCCTAACCTCTTTGATCATGAACAAGAAATTTTTGAAAATATGTTGTTTATTCACTTTATATCAGTAAATTATTGATCTAAGTTGAATAACTTTTGTCATTTTACGAACTTTTTGTAAATATTAAGTTCGTAATCTTTGTTAATACTTGTTATCTGTTAGACCTTATTTAACGCTTATTTTACGTTTTATAATGATTTTTGCATGAATAATATGTCATAAACAGAATATGTTTAAACAGTGCGCTAGGAATAAAAGTTATCAATATCTAGTGTTTAATTACTTAGCTTTTTTGATTTTTAAAAGGGGCCCGTGTTAGGATACCAGGTTGCCTAAGACAGGAAAAATACATACCTATTTTTTCAACATCGAAATTTATTGCCTTTTAAACATTTTTTGAAGTTTTAAGCATGTGAACTTTGAAAGAAGCAAACATGAAACTATGATGTCAGTAATCGCTTTTGCTTCTGAAGTTCCTTAAAATTGAAAATTTTCGGAAAATATGGAAGGGGGCTCGTCTTATGTTTTTCCCCTACTTGCTTTACTTATTTTTAATAAAATATTTATCCTAGTGAAAATATAGTCAAGATATCAAGCTATTCAACTCATATTTTTTCATAATTTTTTATCATATACTTTTGTTTTAAACTCCCACTTTCTATTGGGTGCGCCAAATTAGCCGCATCTTCCCTACCTGACATGTTTTAGGCACTTATAGAAGATATATATAGTGTAATGTATCTTAGTTGACTATTAATATAAAATGGACATTAAACTTTACTACACATTTATGTTAAAACTAATACATTTTGTATTAGCGTTAAGGTAGGTGTCGTGCTAGACCACTTTTCAGCAGAATGTTTTAGAGTTTTAATGAATAAGAGCAGTAATGGTACCTGACTCCTCGCGAAATTTGAATAAGATCGACCGTTTCATATGAAAGATAAAAAGCATCAAAGTTAGCATGTTTTGTACGCATCGCCTATATCAGACTAGTGTTAGCACGACTCTTTCAATTCTAACGATTAAACGCTTTGGCAGATTTTGATAAAAAAGCAACAGACAACAGAGGGTTATTATTGAGATATTATAAAAAAATCATTAGAATTATTGACCGTTTCGTTTTGTGAATATAGCCATGGAACGTATTGCATCTTAGCAAAATTTAACGCGTGCATGAGCAGTGTTTCATGGTATGACTGCGTCTGTGTAAACGCTTCAATGTGTCATGTTTCCCGAAGTACAGACCTCATCAAGAGTTCTCCCGACATAACCCGAACGTTTCTGATTTCCTACCACGTACTATAAGCGAAAATTTTTGACGCAGAGGGCAGCGCGACACCTACCTTAAGATGCTTTTGTATTAAAAATTTGCGTGTGTGCATTAGATTTCAATGTCCGTACTGCATATTTGCTTCATATACCGTATATGAAGCTTAATACAGATTTTTCTAACAGTGTAGGGGAATTGTGTTTAAAACGGTCACTCCGCTAAAACGATCAATCTTTAATAATTAACTGATTAAAAGAAATAAATGCCAATTTTTTGTCCGAAAATATTGCGAAATGAAATACACACTGATGACAAATGATTTTAAACAATAAATAAGTAAATTGACATAATAAAATGTGATTATAGTACTACTTTATGATAAAATGTTACTTCAAAATTGAATTACAGTATTGAATGCTTTACCATATGTTAATGTTGCCGTTGTTATTGGTATATTATAGTTCGTTCTCTAAACGCTCGTTTAAACTTTGTAACAATTTATAATTGTGACTCAATTAATTTAAAATAAAATAAATAAAATAAAATAGATACTCGGATAAAATGGTCATAATTTTGTGTGTATAAAACGGTCAGTGAAAAGGGATTTTACGCCAACTGTCTACTCCAGGTGGAAATATTATCCCAAATGCTACGTCTTATTTATATATTTATTTTTATAAGAAATAATTACTTAAAGTGAATAATTCATAGCGGTCAAGCTATATTTTTAAATAATTTGAAAGTGAAAAATTCATTAAAACTGTGAACAGATCGGATAATCTTTTTAATTCAGTGTAGTGTTGTACCAAACCTCTCAATTCGTACCGACCGTACTGTTAAAATTTATCATTCTGTTTTACCGTAAACTAACAGCTTTAAGGTTATGTAACCTATTTCAAGAAAATTATAATTTTTAAATTATTTAATGCAAAAGAACTTCATGTTTTGAAACTATGTTCTTGATTTCTTATTTTGACAACAATAATTTGTTTATAAATAATTGTTATTATTAAATAATTAAATTATTGTAATTTTAACCTCAATATGACCATAGCCTATTTTAACTCATATTTTATAATATTTCGAGGAATTTATATAATAAAAATGCTACAATGATAAACAAAATATGATAATGTGGCACTTAACAACCTTAGTGCTGAAATTAACAGAAAAATAAGCATGTTTAAGCTAATTATTTGAAACTGACCATTTTATCCGAGATTGTTGATAAAACGGTCAAAATGCAGACCTTTTCTTTTTGCATTTTTTAGTTTATTCAAATGTATCGTACCCCACTTTTAATCTTTAGACATTGCAGAAAAAATGTCAAAGTACTGTTTATCAGACTCGTTTTCTAGAAATTATTTCATTCCTGAAAATATGCTGATTAAATAAGCTGATTAATGCTAAGGTATCTATTTTAGACACAATTCCTCTACACTTTTACAAAGTAGAAGGATAATTTTTGTTTACTTTCACACAGTTAGACAGGTTGTAAGTAAGTACACAAGTGCGCATTATGCGTGTCGTCTAAATTAAGCAGAAATAATGTTGTATATTTGTCAATGCATTATTTATGATTGATCAATAAAGATTAAAATTATTTTACCATTTGGCCTTGTTTGGCTCAAGATTAAGAACCGATGAAAAATTATTTTTTGATTTGTGAAATTGTTGTAAAATTATTAAGGAAAAATGTAGTCTTTCAAAAGCTTACTCAAATAGGTATATAAAAAGTATTTTACAGGTGCGGAGATCATTGGCCGAGCAAGAATTCAAAAACTTTTGTACATATTCGATTGTTCAAGACCTTTTCACATTTTCTGACCAGTTGGAAATAATAGAAGACCTTGTAAAACCAAAGCATGGAAAACTAGTTTTGATATTAGCAGATGACGTAAAAGATGCAATTACTTTGGCTGAAACTCTCAGTGAAAATAATAGAGTATTACCCGAGAAAAACCGAGAAGACCTTTCTCACAGTCAGAAAACAGTATACGATGCGGTACTTGAAACTTATTACTTATATGAAGAGAAAGTTTCATCCACACACATGTTTGTCTACCCAAGGAACATGAAGAACGAGACATTAGCCACGTATATTGCAAAAAAGGTGTTAGACAGTGCCGAAAAAATTAGAATAATTTTGACAGATAGCGATCTAAAACTTCGTATTTATCGTATGTTCGAGGCTGCTTTAGAAGTTTTCAAAGATGTGAATGCAAACTACAATCGTAATATCATTTTTTTGCCAACAAATTTGAGAAACATTACTTATCACTATGAAATAATTGAAGAATACTCTAATTTACCAAACTTAAGTATCAATCAAAAAGTACTAGCGATTTATGCGTTATACCATAATTATTCACCGCTTCTTGCTTGTGATTATTCTTATGATAAATCAAATAAGGTACTATGTAATTATTGGATTTTTATTAATTCGAATTATGCGATAAAAAGCAAATCAGACTTTAGAAATCACAGCTTATCTCTTGATGGCACGGAGACTTTAAGGTGTTTTTTTATCAGAGTAAATACTGTTATGCAAACTTTCACTTTAGATGAAATGCGCTCAAACATGTCCACTTTAACTGGTGTGTTTACTTTATCCGAAAATCTAGACAAAGGGTACAGAGGCTTATCATCATTTATAGATTGTGTAAACGGTACATTGCAGTTTGATAAATGCGTTGAAAACCTCTGCAACAATGTTAAACAATTAGAAATTATTACGTTATTTTGCTTCACAAAATATATGACAAACGTAATAACTGCCGATACAGAAACGTGGATATCGGTTTTGGAACTTTATACAAAGAATAAGCTGCAATTTCAACAAGCATGGTATATGAGATTGAAATCGACGTATTATAATGTAAATTACTGGAATGAAACTGATATTTTACTTGAGTTACAAGATCTGTATCAAGAAATTTCTACGATAGGTTATCAGTTAGACCGAGACATTGAGATTATGAAAAATGCTTATAACACGATAAAAGCAAACACAATAAAGATGCAGGCAATTGTCTCTTGTTCAAAAATCAAAAATGGGTATAAACTGCAAGTCAAAGGAAACTTTCTGAAATTTGGAGAGATATTAAGTGAGAACTATTGTAATGGATTAGTCAGAATTATTGAGATATTTGCACTTGAAAAAATTATCATTGACCAAAATTTGATCAAAGTTGGAGAGGAGATTCAGGTTATCATATTTGCACCAATCTGGGAAGTCATTGGAGATAAAATTATAAACTTGGATGGTGTTTCTAGAAATCTGTCTGAATACAATTTGGTGAGTATTTTATATTATTTCAAACAAACTTTTTTAGCTCCTTAGCAAAAAAATGATTTGTTTGAAGCCACAAACTTTTTTCTGAGTATAAACAAAATCTCTCATATCTGAGATAGAAATAAGACCATTAGGAGTAGTTTTTTTCAGTACCAGATTTACAAAAATATTAAGTTTAAGAAACTTCATACAATATGCCGAATCCTCGGTGAAGAGTAAGTTAATAAAATTGACAATTATTTTCAGGCACCTAAAGCAAGAAATGGGGACGAAGTATTAAATCGAAATGGAGCACATGGTCATGCTGGCCTAGCTGGTGGACCAGCTGGCACTTTCTACGGAATTGGAGGAACTTTTATCGGGGGAGAACATTTGCGAATTTCAAGTAATGGAGGAAATGGAAGTAGTGGACAAGATGGTGGTGATGGAATAGAATGTGTAATTATTACTACTTGTAATAATGATGGATATTGTCATAAGTATTCTGCACAATATTCTCCAAATGGATCACTTCTCATTGGCGGGCGCGGTGGAAATGGCGGCATTGCAGGAAAGGGAAGTAAACAAAATGATATTAAATTATTTCCGTTAAATGAATCTGATAATATTTCTATCCGATTGTCAGCAATGAATGGCACTAACGGCAAATCTGGGATTGGCGGAAAGGGCGGAAAATTTCTTAAGGATGGAGAAAACATTTTTGTTCCTTTTGACCAGGATCCATTGAAGTTTTTTGACACAGTGGGAATTAGCCAACATGGCAGGAATGGCAGTAGCACCATCGGATACAAATTACCAAAAAAAAAGATCATTTTAGAGGATTTCGCGCAAGCTACAAATCACTATAAACATTATATACTATCGAGCATGTTGGCGAATAATAATTACTCAAACTTGTATAAACAACTTAACAGTAACAAGAATATTCAAAATGCGTACTACACCTTAGCTTTCGTTGAAGAACTGACTGATTTGGAAGAACACTATTATAAACAAAAGAACAAATCTAGCTCGCTGTTTCTCTTTAAATCCTGGAGAGAAAGAATTCGTGAATATCATTCACACCGAAAAGAAAATGAGAAAAGTAACGATTTCACAAAAGTACTTTTTAATTTAGACAACATGATTTCAAAGAAGATCAAGAAATTGGAAGAAAATTTTTATGATCATTCGATTCTGTTAATAGAAAATTATCTGAAGAAATGTATTGCAGAAATTACAAAATTACAAGATGTAGAAGTAGTAGTCAAGATGAATAGTATTGGCAGTGAATTTATAAAAGAGTTTGAAAATGAAATTGAAGAAGCACGACGTCTTATTGAAGATGAACTTCAAGTGAATGTAGAGGCGAAAAATGATGAGCTGAGTAGCGAAATTGAGTGTCTTTTAGACAAAATTGTGGACTTGATAAAATCTAAGACAAATAAACTTGAAGAACTGAACAAAAAAAAACATGAAATACGAAATAAAATGAAATTAAAATTTATTTATAGTGTTTTTCAAGTTTTAAGTACAGCACTAGCATTTATAAATTCTGTTTGTGCAGGGGTGGGTGCTACACTAGCAGCTGGTTCCATTCATGAATCAATCATTGTAAATTTTGGTGATCGTGCCGTACCAGCAGAAATTGCGATACCCAAAGCAGTTTCTGATTCCGTAGAATTTATCACCAACAGCTACGATGAAATAAAAACTTCTCAAAAATTGATTATTGAAAGAAATTTAAATTTGATAAAAGAAAAGAAAGAAGCACTGCAGAAGGCAGGCGAAGATGCACAACCATTGGTTAATATAGAAATCTCAATACGCAATTTACAAAATATACTAAATTCAACTAAGTTGCTTGAAACTTACCAAGTTAAACTCATGGAAAATGTTTTGCGTGAAGAAGAAGAAATATGGAAGAAGAAAAGTTCAATGAAGGGGGAAATATACGAAAAATCGTTAAAATTAATTCATCGACTGAAAACTACAACAGTAATGGTTGAAGCAGTAGGTGATTCCTACGCAAAGTATTTAAGAGATGAAGCTGCAATGGATCAACTCAGTGAAGTGATCGAAGAGACTTCAAACAGTCTACAGCAATTGCAAAATTACAAAGAAAATGTATACAGTAAAATGATCCCTATAATAGAACAAATTCGGGAAAAAGTTGTTCAGAAGACTGGCGAATTTGCTGTTTCCTCTATTACATATCTTGAATTTCAAAAATGGAAGACTGATGAATATTTAGGCGAAGTCTCATCACAAATAGAAACTTGGACCAAGGATTTTGAAGCTGAAGCCTCCTTCAAATCTACGATAAAGAAACTCGGAAAAGCAATGCAGGCGATGATTAATGTGCATACTCGAATAAATGATTACATCCAAAAAATGAAGTTTGCAAAGTATCTGTCGGAACTAAGCATCGTTCCGTTTGAAATCACGAATACAAAAAATGTAAAGCTCAGCACGGCTTTAGCGAAAATGATACAGGCACATTATGCAAATGACATACTAGACGAATACAACAAATGGATGAATTCCTTCATGCAGTACACTTTCCCATTTGCAAATGAATTTTTGGATGTCTACAAATCTCCAATTTCGGAGGTTGATGAGCTACTGTCGAGAGGAAAATTAGCAGTGGAAGAAATGACTTATTTAAAATCACAAATAGAAAAAAGAAAGGCTCAAGGTCAAATACTTAATAAAATATCGACAGCTAAATTCGGAAACGATGGATCTTTGCCTCCTTTCTATGTTTGGAATAGCAGCACGCATTTGTCGAATATTAAAGATATTTTGAAAGGAAAAGAAGTACAGCTGTTTGCAAACATTTCTGAGCAAAAGAACTTAAATGGGATCAAATGTAATGAAATAGAGGTTCTTTTTACTTCTACAGATGTAAAAATAAACTCTGATTTGCAACGCGATTTGGAAGGGTTTTCGGTAATACTTACTCACAACGGTGACTCCTATTACAGGTGTGACGATAAAGTGTATTTGATTTCATCTGGAGCTCACGAATTTAGTAAAAAGTTGCTTATGTCAAGAGGAAAACATTCTAATAATGAAGCAAGTAGTTATGAATTTATAAATAATAATTGTAACGACAGACTCGATTATGTGTTAAGTCCTTTTGCGACATGGACAATACGTCTTGTAAACATTTTGGGAAAAAAAGAGTTTAACATGTTGGGTAAATATGCAACTGACATAAATATAGAATTAGTAGGAGAGGGTCAGTATTCTTATTCAAATTTGGATGTTTGTAAGAGCAATTTGACAGAATATTATGAGAAAGAAATATTGTTTCATGTATAGATATTTTTCTGCTTGATGAGATCTGTTTTTGTTTACATTATAAATATTTGAAATAATGTGTACTCGTACTTTTAGCTCAAATCTTAAAGCCCTTTGGCTTCAATTAAAAAAAAATAAAAAATATTATAGAAGCATTTGATCTTCTATATAATAATGTTTAACAAGAATTTGTCACGGTTTTTATTTATTTTGGACTTTTTTATTGTCTAAATTTAAATTCTATTTAATTTCCCACTTTCTCTTAAAAGAGAGAAGGTGGAAAATTTAAAATACAAATAAAAACATTTGTATTTTAAATAAATATTTTAATAAATATTTTAATAGATATTTTAAATTAAAAAATTAGGAAAAGGATATACTTGACTTTAAAATAAAGAAAGGAAAGTGAAGAAAGGAAATTAGTATACGGTAAATGCAGCAATTACCGACTAGGTACCATTTGTCTAGTAAACAGTTGATTTCTTTTAGCGCAAAACTTTAATATGTTTTTTCTCAATAAATGTCTTTAAGTAAGTCTAAATTAAGAATGTGAAACATAAAAAATAAATGTTTACGTCAAAATAGTAAAAATAGCAAGAATTTTATCTTCGAAATCGATAATAGGTATCAACACAATTGGTACGTTTACCCTGCGATAAAGAAAAAAATGTAGGAAAAAAAGTCAGAAGGAAATTTATAATTATTTTCAAGGAATTACACTAGATTGAATCAGGAAAAGGATTATATCCAAATGCAGTTTGGATATTTGTGGTGTAGATTTCGGCTTTACTTCTCTCTAATACGGAAAATGGGAATATGGAAGTCATCGCTTATACCATAAGCGTTTCATTTTCGTCGAAAGTTGCAGAATAAGCTCTACAGCTAGGATATAGAATCGAGCAATCCTCTCAAACTGAATTTTCGAGTAATACGCTTTTCCTAGTGTTTTCTCAGTTAGGATTACCCCGTGCAGGAACCTCTCGCTACATTTCAGACGATAACTGACTTAGTTAGCCCCTCGATCCCAGCTTCTGTATTTCCTCCGTTTGCTTTGTCATACTTCTCGCATCGTTGTCCACATTTACCGAGTTCACGGTATTAATGAACCATTGCAAATGAGAGAAGAGCTAGTTTGTTGGCCGACAATGCAAAGGACAAGCCATAAAAGGAAGAGTTGATTCTCGCTCTACTATCCTTCAAATACACTGTATTCTGATTCGAAACATCGTTCGCACAACATTTGCAATTCGGATTTCTAATGAATGCTTCGAGTTTTCAAGAGAAATTGCTGGAAAATTTTTCTTTATATTTAATTATGAAAATTAAATGCTACATTCAGAGGAGAACAATTATTAAATAATTATCCGAAAGTAAAACAATTCCATTTTTTGTCTGGGGTTGCTTCATTATGTTGGGGTGCAAAATCCACTGAATAAAATTTTAATTCGATTTCTTATTATTTTAGAACTTGCAAAAACACTGCCCCCATAGCACGAAATATTCCATTCACATTTCCGGAATATTCCATTGGAATATTGGGAATATTCTCAGGGAATATTCCAACAATATTGCAGGAACCTTAAAATGTCCTAAATCTGGAATATTCCCGGAGAATGTTTCGGGAATATTCCTGTGAAATATTGGAACATGATTCTGAATGTGCCCTGATTGTTCCTGTGTAATATTCCTGGAACATTGCCCTGAAAGTGCCCTAAATGCTTTTATGAAATATTTCCGGATCATTCTCCTGAAAGAAACTAGAAAATTTTGACAAATATTTATTTTGACCAGTAAACTTTTTCGCTCGTAGAAGATTCTATAATAAAGAATATTGTAAAACTACCATAATAAAAAAATGTCTTTGTATAATTCTTTGTGCTTTATTTTATAATCTACATATTATATGTACATTCTTAAGTGACTACATATAGGGTGGCCGCTGGTCCGAGAGACCGGGAAAACCGAGAAATGACTGGGAATTTTTTGTGACTTAAAAAAACCGGGAATTTTTTTGTTTGCCGGGAATTTTTTAAACTTTTAATGAAAAGCAATTTTAATTTTCCAAAAATGTGTTACATAAGGTGATTTGCTTATATGTTATGTTATGAATTTTTAACTTCCCGCCTTATTTGCGCAAAGTGAGTAAGGAACTTGAATTCAATCTTAGAAAATGCATATAAAACTGCAGAAGTTATTGATCAAGAGATTAAACAACTGAGTAACTAAATAAAACTTATTATTGTATAGAAATGTTAGTACGATAAAGGTAAAATATATATCTCGTTTAACGATAACACTCTGTGATCACACTTTAGTCACTAGGGATTAGTTGAACTTAATATATTTATACTACACAGATTTAAAACCAATGCTCTCGTTTAACTCAAAGTGATATTTCATTATATAAAATAGCCTAATGTTATTTTTAGAAACATATAAAAATGTTCACCCTAAAAGCATTAATCACTAGGACTTAGTTGAAAAACCTCCATTTGTACTTCTTCAATGATATAAACTATTTTAATGTTAAATTCAAAAGAAATTCATGTTTGTATATTCAGAATATTAAATAAAAAATATTTAAAAACTTTTAAAACCCATTGCATTAACTGTTATTTATTGGAAACTATTATTTAATAACCAGGAAAAAATTTTCGATGACCGGGAAATAACCAGGATTTTTTTTCGTCGGTGAAAACGGCAACCCTGTATATAAAATTTTTACAATATCGGTAATATTTTTATGATGATGTTTTTTAAACAATTTTTTTACGTAGCCTAGAGAATTATACAAAGATATTTTTTTATTATGATCGTATTACAATATTCTTTTAAATTGACGACAAAATACAGTCTACAAGTTGAAAATTCAACATTTATTCAATTTCTTAAATACTAAAATTCGAAAGATTGACCTGAACATAATTATGGTGAATTTATCGGATATAGGTGAGTCAATAAATTTCAAAAACTTCTCTGCACTTCTCTGTGATTGTGGTTAAAATAAATTTCCTAAGTTATTGTCAGCTCTAAAAAATTCCTTAATTACTAAAACCAAAGAATAACTACTCAATTTTAGTTTGCAAGTAAAATCAAATATTGTTTTAAAAAAAAGCTCAAGAAGGGAAGGCATAAGAGAATAAGGTGTAAGTTAAATGGAGCATTATTTAGAAAATTTAATTTTAATTTTATACCATTATTTTTAAAAGTTAAACTCCAAACCTATAAGGTTTGCAGTTATTATTGATTATTATTGATAATTTGTACCTTTTTAATTTTATATACTCCTAGAAATAGTAAAAATAAAATCTTATTTTCTTTAGTTTATCTAATGTCAATTAAAAAAATCAACTTATTTTTTCAAATTACATCCAATATCCAAACCTTAAGGCTCCCAGGAAATAATACAGTCAGTCAAGTAAGAGCTTGTTCTGCAAAAGTCGATGAAAACTGCACACTAGAAATAAATCATTGTTATAAATTGAAAGAGGAGAATTTTCTCTAAGATGCAACGTATTCAGAATGCCGCAATTCCTATTATATTATTTTTGAGCATCCACTTTTTCTAAAGAGATCAAATTTATTAGCTAAGAAAAGCAAAAGATGAAATGTTTAGGCAACGTCACGTTCTAGAAACAGCCATTAAAGAATATAAAAGACTTCAAACGGAAAGTTTAGATCACTAGCTTTAAAATCATACCTAAAAATCTTTTAAAGGTGCAGTGGTTGCGAAGCTATTTACCGTAAAACAGGATAATGCAACTTTCACACCTTATTGCGCTTTAAATGCACTATCTGCATGAAAAATAGTGAAAATAACTTCATGAATAGCTCACTGGAAACAAAATTTTCCAGAGAAAGCAATTACAGTCTGTGTTACAAGAGCGTACACTGACTAACGGATTGACGGCACGGCTCGGGTGTAGAGTGTCGTATTCAGGAGCGCGTATATAGTCTCTGAACGTACAAAAGTAAATGCGCAGAGAGTCGTGATGTAAATAACGTCTGGCGGCCCTGACTGCCCGAGCGATGTAGACCGGTCAAGGGACGCTCGGGGGGGGGGACAGAATCAGTGAAGCGTGAACGGTGCCATCGAGCTGTGTGCCGTCAATCCGATAGTCAGTGTATATGGCAAAAGTTTATGAAAACTGCTCACTAGGTATAAATAATGGTTATGATTTGAAAGAGGAGTATTAACTCTATTGCGCAATGGAAAAAGCATCGTATTATCTCCTTTATACGATTCGCATTACATCGACATTTTAAAGCCAATTTTAGACATAAAATAAGACAAATTGTTTTCAATTTTCTGCCATTTGAAACAAAATGATCGAAAGTTAATGAAAACTTGTGGGCTTAATCTTCATAAAACAAGCTTCAAATTGATCACTTATAAAATTAAAATAGACCACTGGTTTTGAAGATATTGACTAGAATAGAAAACAGTGAAAATTTCGATTTTCACTTTCTTCGCTTCCTCAATTTTTAATAACAATTTTTAAAATAATTTTGTTCCTGAACCTGACAATTAATCTTCGTCATAATGATTATTTTCTCCGGAAAATTCTGTTTCGAATGAGCTATTTTCGATATTATTTTGACTATTTTTCATGCAGATATCGAATTAAAAGCATAATAAGGTGTGAAAATTCCACTATTCTTTTCTTCAGCGAATAACTTTGCAACCAATGCAGGTTTTAAATACACTCATCGCGCGTAATAAGGCCGGACGTAATAGGGCCGGCTTCAAGGTTCTTCACGCTTGACTGCTTCTGTCTCCCCCCCTGAGCGTCCCGCGATGGCGCCATCGCTCGGGCAGTCAGGGCCACCAGAAGTTGTTTATATCGCGACTCTCTGTACATTTACTTTTGTATGTTCAGAGACTATATACGCGATCCTGAACGTTGAGATAAGAGTGCTCGCTCGTCGCTTTAAATCCGGTTCAAACTGGATTTTAATCGTACCAATTATAGTGCCGCCTATCCCCGAGGCCGGCTTTATTACGAGCGATGAGTGCATTGCTAGGAATGGTTTTAAAGCTTACATTTCATACTTTATGTTTAAAGTATTTCACAGTCTTGTAAGACTGTAAATCAGACTCTTTATAAGAAATGAATGCTCACAAATAATATTAAAGTAATTGTGGCATCTTTAATATATTGCGTAATAGATTTTAAGACATGAGAATGAAAACTCGTTAAAGACCATTTGAAGTTGTTCTCCCAAGTAATAGTTAAAATAACCTAATTTAGGGGCCAATTTCAAATGGTCTTTACCGAGTTGTCATTCTCATGTCTTCAATTTACACACTCATCGCTAGATTTCGGGCTGGGCTGAGGGGTAGAGGGCTTTCAATTCGATACTATTAAAATCCAGTTAGAACTGGATTTAAAGCGACGAGCGAGCAGACTTATTTCAACATTCAGGACCGCGTACATAGTCTCTGATTGTACAAAAGTAAATGCGCAGAGAGTCACGATGTAAACAACTTCTGGCGGCCCTAACTGCCCGAGCGATGGCGCCGTCGCGAGGCGCTCAGGGGAGAGACAGAATCAGTGAAGCGCGAACGACCATGAAGCCGGACCGAAATCCAGCGGCCCGAAATTCAGCGATGAGTGTATTCCTCTTTCAGATCATAACCATGATTTATACATAGTGAGCAATTTTTATAGACTTTTGCGGTACCCGCTCTTGTGGGACAGACTGTATTATGTCGAAAATTAATTGTGAGCATCGGCAACATATTTATCTAACAATTTATCATGAAAAAAACGAAAGAATATAAAAAGTGAATATCACGATTATCACTATTTTATACATTGGTCAATATTTTCGAAACCAGTTGTTCTATTTCAATCCACAAGTGATCAATTTGAAGCTTGCTTTATGTAGATTAAACCCACAAATTTTCATCAACTTCCGATCATTTTGCTTTAAATGGCAGAAAATTGAAAATAATTGGCCTTATTTTAGGTCTAAAATTGACTAAAAAATATCGATATGACTCGAAGCGTATGAAAGAAACAAAACCATTTCTTTCACGTTGCACCTTAGAGTAAATTCTACTCTTTCAATTTATAACAATGATTTATTTCTAGTGTACCGTTTCCATCGACATTTGCCGAACACGCTCTTACATGACTAACTGTAGTTCTTCCGTTTCGAAAGCGTTTCTGTAAAAAATTGCTATTAAACTCAATTTTCAAAACATTATTTTTAATTAATACTTTTATAATCTCCTTTAAAATTAATATCAAATATATTATATAACATATAAAAAATATGTTCACAATGTTGAACTCCAAACAAAGTTATTACAAAATAATATATAAATGTCATACTAAATTAATGATGAAATAATTAAAATGAGAAATGGGTGGCGAAGTTTATTCCTATAATGATGTGCCTGAAGTTCTGAACGTTCAAATGAACGAAAATTTGTTTCATAACTAAAATTTAGCTTGAAACATTGTTCCAACTACAAAATAAAAAGAAGAATCATGAGCTTTTTTATCATTACAATAGTTCCTTTATTAATAAACCAATACTTTAGAACAAATTTCAGTTTAAAATGAAATCAAATAAAAATTTCGTTCATTTGAACGTTCAGAACTTCAGGCATATCCTATAATGCTATAATGTTTGTCCAGGCTATGTAACCTCTGAGAACGAGTGCTTAAAATTATTACACCTTAAAATTAAATTAACTTAAATTCAGCAAAATTTTTCTGATTTTAAGGAAATCGTTCTGAATTTATAAGACCTCAATGGATGAATTCCAGAACTTTATTATTATCTATGGGTATTCCAGAATTTTATTGTTATCCATAAATATTCCAGAACTTTATTATTATCCATAGATAATAATAAAGTTCTGGAATTCATCCATTAAGGTCTTATAAATTCAGAACGTTTTCCTTAAAATCAGACAAATTTTGCTGAATTTAAGTGAATTTAATTTATTATACCTATTATAAGGAAATCGTTCAGAATTCATCCATTGAGGTCTTATAAATTCAGGACGATTTCCTTAAAATCAGACAAATTTTGCTGAATTTAAGTTAATTTAATTTTAAGGTGTAATAATTTTAAGGATATTTTTTACAGTGCACCTTCCGTTCCTTCTAAAAACAATGGAATAATTATAAGAAAAAGGACTCAGTGTTGCTTAAAAAAAATATTTTGTTTTACTTAGAAATAATGAATACTTACCTATTTTCAATTAATTTAGGATATAAAAGTAGTCGCAAGTGCTAAAAAAGTGAAAACTTAATTTTTAATAGCATTTGTTTGTTTATAAATATGTTTTATTACTCATGAAAAGTGACAAATAAACCATTGTGAATTAATTTCTGCGAAAAAAAGAATGAAAAATGCGCAAAAAATGAAAAATTATTATGTAAAAAATTAATTAATCAAAATAATTATTACGTTATTTATGAGAAATGTTTAATTGACTATTATTAATCATTCAGTGCATTATACTTTATTGTATTAGTCAAAACATGACTGAAATTACATTTTTCAGTACGTTTGACTCACAAAAGACAGAGAGGATGACCCATTTAATTAAGTTAGAACCACGTTTTTTTTTAATTTCTCAAAATTGAGTCCTCTTTCATTTATCCTTATATAATTTTTACGCCAGGATTACAGAAATAATCAAGAAAACGTGTTTTACATTTTTTGAGAAAAACTGTGAAAAAATACAAAGTTTGAAAAATTCATAACCCCGAAGTTTATGAAGATAGGACATTGTTTTTTTTCAATTTATTGGGAGACAAAAATAGTCTTAAGTTCTGAAAAAGTGAAAACTTAATTTTTAGTAACATGTATTTGTTTATAAATATGTTTTATTACTCATAAAACGAGTGAATAAACCATTTTGAATTAATTTCTGCGAAAAAAAGAATAAAAAATGTGCAAAAAATGAAAAATTATTTTGTAAAAAATTAATTAATTAAAATAATTTTTACTTTATTTATAAGAAATGTTCAATTGATCATTATTAATCATTCAGTACATTATATTTTATTGTATTAGTCAAAACATGATTGAAATTACATTTTTCAGTACGTTTGATTCACATTAGACAGAGAGGATCAACTTTGAGAGGTCATAACTTTTGACCCATTTAAGTTAGAACCACTTTTTTTTCTCAGAATTAAGTCCTCTTTCATTTATCCTTATGTAATTTCACGTCAGGATTGCAGAAACAACCAAAAAAACGCGTTTTCCATTTTTTGAGAAAAACAGTGAAAAACACAAAGTTTCAAAAATTCATAACTCCGAAGTTTATGAAGATAGAACATTGTTTTTTTTCAATTTACGTGAAATTTTATCTACTTTTAGTTATCCTCTGGCAGCATAAACATAGATTTATTAGAGAACGCTCTAGTTCACAAAAACTAAACCCATGATTTTTGGTCATAAAAACAGGCAAAAAGGTGTCATTTTTGAGAGCTCGTAGCTCGCGATCTATTGCACCTAGAGGGTTGTTCTTTATCTTAAATTAAAGATAGTTAATCTACTTTAAGTCACATTCAGACCATTTTGGCGTAGGTCAATCGATTATAACAAATTCTAGATGGTTTTTTGAAAAATAGCGATGTTTGGGCAAAAATCGAAAAAACAGGGTTTTTCGAAACGCTGTATCTCGGAAGTATTAGTGCTAGGACATTATTTTTTTTCCAAATTTTTTCAGAATTTTTTCTCCTTTTTTTCCTCTCTCTGCCTTGTTTTCGCTAAAATCCATAGGAGAGCAAGAATCCACGCATATGTGATTTTTGGCACCTTTCTCAAAAAATATGCTCGGGTTCCGGTTCGAAATTCTTGTCACAAAACCAGATAATATATAAGTGACCCAAACTGAAGTGATTAAGCAAAAAAAATGCGCTCGTGAGTGAATACAGGATTTCGCCTCTTTTTCCGACAATTTAACTGGACTATTTCCTGTTTGTCTTTTCTTAAAGCTAAAATAGTCGTTCGTTTTCTTTGTGTGTTTCTTATCTGAAGAATTTTGTCCTGAAAGTTATATATCATTATACACCAAACATTAAACATGCTGGAAGAAGGAAGTGCTGATTGTCGTTATTCGTACTTAATTTAATTTGCAGAGAACAAGCACATCAATCGTACAATAAAAACGGATAGGGGTTGAAGAGGCAAAGCATGTTAACCTTTGAAGCATGACACCGTCTCTTCTTGAACGCACTGATTCATCGTTTTGAACCCATCGTTTCTAACGGAGATACTCAGGAAGGACGCCCTCTCCCTACGATTTATACGGCTTACCCTGTAATTTATGTATCTATCACATGGTCTCATCACAGAAAATAAAGATTAATGGACCATCCAATACCATTGAAAACTGTAATAGATAGGTTGTGAATTTTCTTGATTCGTCAAAGGGAGGATGAATCTAGTCTTTATGATATCATACTTTCTCTGAATCATCTTAATTTTCACGCAAAAAAATATAAATACATATGTGAATTGATGCCTAATTGGATAATAGTTGCTAATTTAATCCTACTTGTTCTTATCCCATTTTCTGTGACCGTGATTAGAAAAATTACTATTGATAAAAAATTTCTACATATTTGTAATGATTAAATATGGTTATTATTATTTCTTTTGAAATTTCGGATAATTTATTTAACAACATACAGAAAATGTAGATAGTTCCATTAAAGTGCTTTAGAGATTCACTTTAGAGAGTCTCGAAAATTGTCGTAAGCATCAGGAGTAGAGTAAACATTGAGAAAAAAGTTCATGAATGATTTTTCTGTCAAAATTACTATTATTGAGATGCACCATTTACAGTGACAGTTTAAGAGCAACATAAAAAGATATTTTTCTTAAGCTCTACCTGGGAAACTCCATTTTCTCTGTGGGAAAATAAAGTCACCAGCAGGACATGAAAAATGCACCATCAGATACAGAAGCGTAAGGTCTTGTCCTTTTCTGGACAAGGACAGTTACGACAAGCGTTTATTTTACGATCTTAAAATTGTCTCCGGAAAATTCATCCGACGATAAAATATGTACTCTTGTAAAAGAAAACAGTAATTATGAAATTACAATTAACATTTTTTACCTTTGAACACAATTGAAATATGATAAACTTAAACTTATTCATTTTTTTAAAAGAGATGTTAAACTCAAAAGAATAGATATATTAATTAAGTTTGAAAATTAAAAATGGACAAGATCTTAGCGTGTACGATGAATACTCTAACATTAGACAATTTCAAGGATTATTAATTAAATTAATTATATTTAAAAAGAAAATTCAATACGAAAAATGTATTTCTCTTTTTGGAGATATATCAGGAAGTTGAGCTAAGTCGCCGGAGGATTCTTTATTCCTTTCGACTCTTCGCTTTTTCATAGCAGTTGGGGCAGAAGTTTACGGTAGAAAAGAGAGATGGATGTGTAGCACAAGAATTGAACCGATGTATAGAGAAAGGCTAGAAATTCTGTATTTCGAAACATCATCCTGCCAGTCTCTTTCATCCGTGCGAACTTGGCTTTTGTTTGTTCGTCAGTTCTTTCTAGCACGATGCTTTCAAATCTTCCATCAAGAACTATATGAACGAAGATTAAACGAATTTGAAAAATTTTAATTTAAAACGTTATTTCACTTTAAAAATCCATGCTACAAATACTTCTCTTTAAGATTTCTAATTCAATAATAGTTTATTTATTTTATTTTACTTATTTTTTATTGTGCCTTTTTACATCGCGAGCAGAAATCGTTATGATAGCATTATTAAATAATGTTGGCAAAACTTTATACTTCAGTGTTACCAATATTATTTTTACTGTAAATAATGTTGGAAACATTGTATCGTGACAGAACATGTTGGAAATATTGCAGATCTTAAATTTTCTTAGACGTTTTAAAATCTAAGACTAATAATAATGATATTAATAATTAATGATAGCAAAATAATATAAATATTTTTTAAAAAGTACTTGAATTGCAAATTTTTTATTTTTTTTATCTTGTGAACGAAAAAAGTGATGAGTGATTTTCAATATTCAGCACATGCATGGTAATTGAAATGCAAAAATAGGGAAGTGTGCTCGTTAAGTTATTTTCATTTCCTCTGTGATACGCGAACGACACGATAAAGTGAATAGCACTTTGTCTTCTGAAAAGGATGAAGCTCTGGGGTTGCAAAGACCGTTAAATGATTATTCTTCTTTCAAATGCTATACACTCTCTGGGAAAGTATTTATCGAGGGAATCGAACGATTTCTTCGTTGATGCACTTTTCCCCCTAGAATCGGAGCGATAAGTCTCGGAAAAAACCTACTTCACTTCCGAATACATAAAACTTTTAATCTGAAAGTTATTTTAATGACTAACAGCTATTTCGAAAATGAAATTCCATTAAATTCAATTAGATTTAATTTAATTTTATGATTTATTTGTTTTATATTAAGATTTATTTTATTATTAAAAAAAATCATTTGCATTTTTTCAATATTTTGGAATGTTTTTCCAAAAATTTAGCCTTTAGAATGTCCATGAATAATATTGACTAGAATACCATGGTTTCACGACCAGGCTGCATACTTTGGAGTTAGAAACACGCTATTTCGATACACCAGGACGGGTTGCTCACGTTCAGGGAGATAATAATAAATTCAAGAATGGATTATTCGAGAAGGAAGCTATTTGATTTTATAATCCAGGATATTATCATAATGCTTCAAAAAGGGATTATTTCCCACCCTATTCAGCTAAGTAACCCAAAATTTTTTTAATCCTATTTATTGCCTTCAAAATATCAATAAATTTTCATGCTATCTTGTACTTAAGGTTCCTCTAAAATCCAGTATAAATTATTCATTTTGCTATCTAATTTTACATATTAACAAAGACTTCGAATAATTTTCCACAACTCTATATAACTCTTAAATAACAGAAATATAAATTAAAGATTTTTTTTAATTTTTAAAGCCTGTTAATTTATTTGTACTTCCAAATAAAAAATATATCTTCTAAAAAAAGTATTAAATTATTATCAAAAGACCGTTGCATTAATCGAGGTAGAATTTGTAGGGTAGAATATCTGTCGTCTCCTTTGGAGAAGATTCACAATTTCTTCTTCTCTTCGACCGGTAAACGAGCTTCCTGCTTCCTTTGCGCACTATCACAAGTTCCCTCTGTCATTTGCCTTCACTCGAGCCATTTCATTTTTATTAACTTCTTTTATTGCTCTCTCTCTCGCATTTTTTTTAGATAAGTCTATTTTCTTCACCCTAGGTATTCCAGACCCTTAAATATTTTATTATTAAGAAAATGGAAATTAAATTGTGTCATTAAATTTTTGTTAGGATGAATTTTTAATTTAATAGACCCTTCAGGATGGAGGGTATAGTTTTCTCTTTAAAGATTTTAACTCAATTTCTTTCCTTCAGGTTTTCAAATTTTTATTTATCTTTTGTTAAATATAAATTTAAAATTCCGAAAGATTATTATGGAACTTTTACGTTAGCAAGGAGAAAATGAAGAGAGCGGAAAACTTTGTAGAAATTTTTAGATGAATTTTAATTACGTTAAAAAGTCATTAAAGTTTGAAATTATCTGTTAAGGATATTTCGAGGGATATTTCTTTTTAATACATATAAAATCCGTGCTTAAGATGTAATTTATTACGTTTATTACATAAAAAAATCATAAAATTTAAATTCAAATATTTTAGTTTCTTTCGATTAGATGAATAAAAGAGTAAAAGAGATAAGATGGGTAGGGGGTTTTAAATTTCAACCCCACGTTTTTATTTCACTCTTTTTACGTATGTTTAATAGTGTCCATAAATGACTGATAATAATTGATAGTCACATATTCTTTATTCGCAAATATTGATTTTTACATTAACCGACTAAAGTAGGCAGACGATTATGTATTCGCCAGTGAAAATCAGAGAAAAATTCCTTTAAATCAAATTTTACTTTTAATTAGCATCAATTTATTTTTATATTTTTTGTATTTTTGTATTTATAATATATTAATTTGTTGTCACGGATCCTAGAATATTTTCTATTCTTTTTCAGAATTTTCCAAAGAGAAAAAGAAATTACAAAAAATTTGAAGAAATAAAAATTTGATTTTTATACTTTTAAACATAATTTTTTCTTTTAAAAAATATTTTCTTAAACTAAAAAATAATTTTCCAAGGAAAAAATATGAGATGACTTTACATCAGTAGAAAAAGTAGGTTGAGTGGTGTGGACGTCGAACGATCTAGTCAGACGTGATTCATTTTTATAAATAATTTATAGAAATTATGAAAAAATTTTATTTGCGATATTTTAATAATATTATGCAAATTTATGTAATACAATTATAAACTTACATAAATCCAAAGAAACAAAATTATTTGATTTAATGAATATGTTTTAATCCAGGATCTAGTCAAATTATTTTGGTTGAATCAAAGAAATCTGTTTTCCAACTACAACAGTTTCTTTTGCACTTAAGTAGAATTTGAAGTGATTCGATTAATTAAATGACATTAAAAGAAACCCTGGAAAATAGACAATCACGGAAAATTCCAATTCCGTAAGAAACATTGTGAACATTCAGTTAGTTATGGATCCGTATTGTAGTTTATGGATGTTTGCAAGTGACATAACAAAACGACTGTCTGACTCATCAATTGGGATCAATTGCTCCGCAGCCTCTGGTTAGTGGTTGCAGTCGCCGTCGTTCGTATTCTTTAGGACAAATTTATTTTCCTTTTTTTTCCCCCACCACAGAATCAATTACGTTGAAATCGTTGAACAGTCCGTAGATGGGAAAAGGGCTAAAGAAGAAGATCAAGAAAAGAACTTGGAACTCAAAAGAGAGAATGCTGGATCGTGATAACGAGCCAAATTCGTTTTATTTTTATTTGAAAAAATGTTATAAAGCTAGGATTTATAACATAACAATCCTCTCCGGATTTCGGGTTCATTTAAGTATTGAAAATAATATTCTTCTCTATGGTTTTTCGAACTATACAATCCTCAATTTTGTAATATCTGAAAATTCACTTTATGCAAAGGTGTTAAGACATTTTTTAAAAAAGTGATTGAAAATAATGTAAAATTGACGTTTTAATTACTATTACAATCTGTTAAATATAGGTACATACATCGAAAATCGAAATGATGAATACTCCGTAAGAGATTGTAATTCTCATAAAAATGGAGTACATTTTGACTCAGGTCACTCTAAATCGCGGGACATTATTTTAATTTGCAGCGATATTATTTTGATCTGAAATGTATAATTTATTCTATAACCACAGTCTTTTTTTTTTTATTTCTCATTTTGTTGCCGATTAAAATCGTACCCTGGAATTTTCTGTGGTGCGTTAATGTACTTTTTGAAATATAAAATGTGAATTTTTCGCGTAATTAATCACATTGGAGTATATTGTAGGTGATGTATATAAATATAATTTATGATCCGAACTACAGGTGAAAGCGAGTTTATAAAATGGAGTTAGGGGAAAATTTATTTACAAAGAGCAAAAGATATTGTGTAAAACGAGGGTCGGTAACAAAAAGCGACATGCGGAAACGACTGAGCTGAGGAAATTGCATCGCGAATTCAGTCCTTGTTTTCCGTTGTGTGTACCTTTGGTTTTGAACTTTAATTTCGCTGCTATTTTTTTTAACGAAATCCCACCAACGTCACAGTCATTTTCTATTAAATAGTTCGAGACGCGTGTAAATGAATAAATGTAAATATACCAGGAAAAGAGAGACCTTTTCAAATTTACCTTGCTGCAATTAATGTAAAACGCCTGAAATGTACACCTTTCATTTATATTTAATATTAATATTATCTAATATTAAATTCTTTCATTGAAGAAAAATAGTTTTTATAACTTAGGCGTTTAAAAACTTGTATGTCAAAACAATTTGATTAATTTAAAATCACAATCTTCAAGGTGCCAACAATTTTGATCAATTGTCTTTATGTTTCTAGTTACAACTTTAAAGTTAATTAAATAATTTGAATTCAAAGTTTTACATAATTCATCTCTGTATCCCGAAAAATTCCATGTGAAAGAATTCCATACCTCGTAAAAATTCAAATATTGTATCTTTTTATCTGGAATTGAATTTAAACGAACGAGAGAAACCAATTTCCTGTTTGTAAAAGAGTACAGCGATTAATCGCGAATATTAGGTTTCCGAAATCTCATTAAAAACGATTTGCGAGCAGAGTCCTGTTGGATCAAAACAAAATTCGTTAGGGTAGAGTTGTTAATTAAACATTTTTTTTATACACAGAAAGTCTACAATATTATCATTTTTTTATTTAGTACTACAAAATTCTTTCTCCGTGCATTGTATGTAATTATTTTATTTGCTTCATTTTATTTTAGTTATTCTGTTTAGTTTCTTTTATTCAAAATTTTATATTTTATTTTTCTCTATTTTTTCAAACACTACAATATTTTCATTCATGCTGCAGGAATTGTCAGTAATGTCGATGACCATTCAGTAACTTTATTTAAAAACAAAAATTAAAAAAAAATCGTTTTCTACTGGCTTATCGAAATCATCAGAGCATTGCAGCTTTCAATTACAAAGGGAGGATATTGGAGGCGCTCAATCGAAATTCGGAAAGGATTGAGCACTTCACTTGTCTGCATGATTCGGTAACAAGTACGGACAATGAAAGTATGCGAGGCTCGAAAATAAAATGGAATTCTGTGGACGATTCTTTTCACGATTCAAACTCTGTGCCGCGAAATGCGCTTTTCTCGATTTTCCCCTTTTCTGTGTCAACCACCTCTACCTCTTTCTTTTAGCTGAGTATTGAAAATTCGCGATACATATTCACTAAAGCACCTTTTGCCTACTTCCTTTGAATTATTGCATTTTACTTTTAAGAGTAGGTATTTTCTTTCAAATTCTACTCTCGGATATTTAAAAAAAACGCATACACTTTTTAAAAAAGTTTATCACAGGCTTCTACTGCTTTTTCTTTGAAATTTCTCCTAGGATATGAAAAATAACGTTTCTGTAGAAGTGATTTTAAAAAAAAAATTGTGTCATGTTATAACCTATTGAAAGAAAAATTAAAATGAGAAATATTGTGATAGATAAGAATTTTCTTAAATATCTTGAATTTTTAGTATTATTATGTACTGAGAAAACAAAAATGAATAAAAACTTTCTGATAAATCGTACAGTTTGCTTATATTAAAACTTGCACAAGAAAATCAATTTCTTTTTCGTGAGTATCCTCTGAAACCATGAAGCTCTGTGAAATTTTTTTTTCAGAAGTTTTGAAATTCAATATTTTGAAAAGTTATCAACGTATTTAGGTTTTCTTTTTCTTGTTTTGTTGGGAAAAGTAATTTCTACAAGTTTTGTATGAATTTTTTTTAATGAAATCAAAATTGTTGACATAGTTAATGAACAAAATTTTGCGTTTTTTCGCCACTGCGGCAGAGGTTTCTTGAAAGTCACTCATCCGATTTGCTTCAAATTTTTTTGAGTGTATTTTTAGACATTATCTCTCTTCGTACATGGGGATTTTTTTTCATAACTTCCGGAAAAAAGTTATTGAAAATTGAAAAAATGCAAAAAAACAAAAAAGGCCGCCATTTCGTCAAAAAAATCCCCATGTACGACGATAGCCAGTCTATTCGTGTTTATTAATCTTGTTGGACTTTTTGTTTCAGATGACTACAGTGACCTGTAGCTCTACCGCAGTCAAAAAAACACAAAATTTTGTTCGTTAACTATGTCAACAATTTTGATTGTATTAAAAAAATTTCCATACATAACTTGTAGAAATTTTTTTTCCTAACAAAACAAGAAAAAGAAAACCTAAATCCGTTGATAACTTTTCGAAATATTAAATTTCAAAAATTCTGAAAAAAAATTTCACAGTCCTTTAATCATAATTAAAGATACATGTAATTTTCGTCTTTCGATAATAATCTTTCAATTTCTTTTTTTTACATTCTTAACGACTTCTTCATACTCTTCTTGAGTTTCCAGGTTAAAGCTCTCCAGTATCCCAGGATTATAAGCGGATTAATTCTTACTTAAGGTGAAGAAGATTTTAATTTAATTACCCTGAAAGTATTGTTCCTCTGTAAAATGAACTGAATGTAATTTAGGCATCAAAAGTTTCTTAACAACACGATTTGTAGCTATAGCTATTATTATTTAAGCTAATTGGAAAGCTTTGCAAGCTTCATAATTTTTTCAAAAAGTCTGCTTCGTTTTGAGAAAAAAATATAAATTATAAGTAAAATTATAAAAAAATATCGCATAATTTTATCAATAGGGTAATCGGTACAATGATTGGCCGCCTTAAACAATTATTGGCCACCTTCAAACTGTACATTTATTGAGAAATACACGCAAATAAAACTACAAATAAATAGCGCAGAGTAAAACGATAACAATCTTGCACTATCTATTAGTAATTTTATTTGAAAATATTTTGTTATTGAGTATATTTTAGGGAAAAGGCCAATCATTGGGGAGAGACCAACAATTGTACCGATTACCCTATTAGAAACATTCAGAAAATAATATTAATTAAATTTTGGAAATGTAAATGTTTAAAATTCAGATGAATTTGAATTATTGATGCCTTATTAGTATAAATAAAATAATTTTATTATTTCAAGTAATATAGTATGGATAAAATTGATTTATAGATCGTAATGTGAGAATATATTAAATTATATGATATTATGTGCACATCAAGAAGAAACAAGGGAATGAAACACACCCTCGCTTAAAGTTAAATCCATTCGTCATCTTATTGTTATACGGTGAATCAACTTTTTTCGGGTAAATAGCAACGTGACGATTGGGACACCCCATATAATACTTAAATTCACATGTACATTATATTATACACAGAAAAGCTTCTCCGTTACGAATAAAAAAAACTTGCTAAGCTCTAGTTAACAAAAGCAAAAGAAATTGTATGAACAAGTTAAATTGAAAATCTTCCACCGACATACATTACAATTACGTAGTTATAATTCACCTAAAAGTACCTCACGAAATATGTAAAAAGACAACAATTTGTATACTGATAGAAATTAGTATATAAAGAGGTGTTGAAAGCTTCATTATTATAATTAGGAGATGAAGGCTCCATTATTATAATCCTTATAACGATTATAAAAAATATAAATTTCAGCAAAACATATCATTTTGCCTTATCCAAAGAAAAATTAAATTATAAAAAGGAAAATCTGTGAACAAAATATTGCAATTATTATCAATCGACCTACTCTTGGAAGCGTCTTACTCTTGGGTAGTTTCTCCTGTTTATAATTGTACTATTATATTATCATTACATGCAGGTAATCACTTTTGACGTGAAATTACTTTTAATCGTTGCAACAAAGAACATTTTGAAATTTTTCATGAAAGTTGATAAAATAAGTGAATTTCTTTGATTTCCAGACACCCAGTACACTTTTACGATGAAACCTTTTCTGAAAGGTACGCTTCATCGACCCGTAAGGACATTGCTCACGATCAAACGAGCATATCACGCCCCTGCAAATTTTCCACGGTCCATCGAGTTACGCTTCATGGGGTAAGTATTAGTACCTTCTATACTTGTGTTTAATACACATACATAACAAGTCAGTGACAACCAACAAATACCCCTTCCCTCACCCCTTAAATACCTTTATACACCCATCAATGTAACAATATCCGCGTGACATTATATTTTGGACGCCATAATGCCGGAAGCTCTCGCTATGAATATTCATGAATCAAATTATCGTCATTCTAGTGCCTCAGCTACTCTAAGGGTGAAATCTGCTTGCTAAGAAGCTTTAAATTAAGGAAAAAAGTATAAGAAATAAGAAAATGTGATTTAAGTAGTAATATTACATGAAGTGTAATAAATGTGGAATTGATCGATCTATGGTTTGGTTTTGCGCGCGAGCAAAATAGGTTTAAAAAATTTATTGTAAGCTGAGATTTACAGTTTCTTCGAGTTTCAATTTTTTTTACATTTCTAGGAGTGTGAAGAGTCCTCCGAATTCTTTTCAGATTTTTATATGCTATTCCGAGCGAGAAAATTATACTTGAATGTACCCCTGTAATTAGCAATTATTTCTTGCGTCCATGAAAACGTCAATAAAATTTGTTTTTACTCATGAGGGCTTTCTTTGAGTCAAAATGAACCCACAACAAATCTGAGATGCTCAAGGAATCAAAAATGGAGAATTCAATATTTTGAAAATTTGCAGTCTTCATTTCTGATTCCTCGGGCAGTCTGAATTTTTTGTGAGTTCATTTTAACCCAAAGAAAACCCTCATGAGTAAAAGAAATTTTATTGTCATTTTCATGGACGCGGGAAATAATTGCTGATTATAGGGCCACATTTAATTATAATTTTCTCGTGCGGAATAGTATATAAATATTTTTAAAAAATTAGGAAGACTCTTTATACTCATAAAAATTTAAAACAAAATTGAAACCCGAAAAAACTGTAAAACTCTGTTTACAATAAATTTTTAAAATCTATTTTGCTTCCGCGCAAAATCAAGCCATACATGGATCAATTCCACATTTAAGGGGTGGAGGGGTAGGGTTTTAGAGACGAAAAAACGCATATTTTCAAGAATTTTTTTGGAGATATGAGTAACGCTGGTTTATTAATTTAATTTGGATGTTGTAGT
>JBAGKK010060304.1:0-27902 GCA_037177015.1 Euceroptres primus
ATATAACCTCTGGAATGGAGCGAAATTTAATTTTTTATTATCTTTCGCCTTGTAAAATAAAGCAGGATTATGAAAAAAATATTTTTTTGTGTCAAATGTTTTTAATATAAATTATTTTTTTCTAAGGTTTTTGACTGTCGTTATGTGACAACAACCAGTGGAATGTTCGAGGCTCTTTGTAATCATATAAAATACAGCACGAATAAAGGAAACATAAGGTGAGAAATATTAATTATATTATTTACAATTTGTTAGACATTATTTGTATCAAAATAATTTAGATTTATTTAAGAAATGTAATTTTTCGATTAATTGTAAATTTTCTTAATATTTTTATATTATTAAAAATAATAATTTAGTTTTACGTAATTTACTGATTTCCTCTTTTTTTATTTGCGAAATATAAAATAAAGTTTTTGTCATATTTTATTTTTAAATTTTATTTTTAATACATTCATAAATTTCAAAATTAACACATTAATTTAATTTATTATGACATAACTTTATAACAAAATAAAATTGTTAAACATATTTAGAATTTTTATTTATTTATTTTTGTTTTGTTTTAGGTCGGCAATAACAATTTTCCCACAACGAACTGATGGAAAACATGATTTTCGAGTTTGGAATCTGCAATTAATTAGTTATGCTGCTTATAAAAATGAAGATGGAACGATTATTGGTGATCCAGTTAATCTAGAATTTACAGAAGTAATTTTTTAGATTAAATAAATCTGAAATTTAATAATTTTAAATCCAAATTTAGTTTATATTAATTTTTAACAAAAATTTAAATTTAATTAATTAAATCTTTAATTAATCTTACATTTTGGTGCTTCCAATTTGGAGAGCTTACAGTTTTGGAATGATTTTAAATATTTTATTTCAAAGTTTTTTAACTACCTATTTGTAAATTTTGAAAGCTTTTAAAATTTTATGTTTTCAACTTTAAAATATATTTCAAAATTGGGAGGACTTTTTTATTATTCCGAATTCTTTCAAATTTGGAGAGCTTTTAAAGTTGTAATGTTTTCAGTTTTCGAGAGCTTAAATTTGGAAAATTTGGACATTAGATTTCAAGTTCTAAAAGCTTTTAACTTTGGAATGTTTTTAAATTTTATGAGATTTCAAATTTTAGATTTTTCAAAATTTAGAGAGCTTTTTAACTTTGAAATGTTTTCAAATTTTTTAGCTTTCATGTTAAAAATACTTTAAAAATTGAAAAGTTTCAAAATTTTGAATTTTTTCAAATTTTCAAAAAGTTTCAAAATTTTGAATTTTTTCAAATTTTCAAAAAGTTTCAAAATTTTGAATTTTTTCAAATTTTCAAAAAGTTTCAAAATTTTGAATTTTTTCAAATTTAAACAGCTTTCAATTTTAAAATCTTTTCAAATTTTTTAAGTAACTTATACAATTTGAAAACAATTTAAAATCAAAAGCTCTCTAAATTTGGAAAGATTCTGAATTTTAAAAGTTACTTAAAAAATTTGAAAAGATTGTTTTCAAATTAGATAAGCTGTTAATTTCAAATGCTTTCAATTTAATTTCCATGATTTTAAAAATTGAAAACTCTTCTCAATCTGTATTTTTAAATCCTTTTTCAAAACTTTTTTTTCCAAATTATTTTTTTAATCATTTCTAAAATAATTTTTTTTCAGCTGTGCATTAAGTTAGGATGGAAAGGTGCTCGTACAAAATTCGACGTTTTGCCTTTGGTTTTATCAGCCAATGGCCACGATCCCGAATGGTTTGATATTCCAGCTGAGTTGATTCTTGAAGTTCCCCTCGTTCATCCCACGTGAGTAAAAACTTATTAAAAATAACTAATTATGAAGATAATAAAATAAAATAAAAATCAAAAGTTAATAAAATTAATCTTTCTTTCTATATAAAATAAAATTAATCAATCTTTCTAATTTCATATAAATTTTTTAAATTAAATATATAAATATATTGTTTTATTTCTATATTTAATCATTTTTAATTCTGTTTAATTTAGATATTAGTTAAAATAAATTTTATTATTCTTAATTAGTTTTTTAAAAATTTTTCTTCACTTTTTTAGATTTGATTGGTTCCAAAAATTGGGATTAAAATGGTATGCAGTCCCAGCAGTTTCAGGAATGGTTTTTGATTGTGGAGGCTTGGAATTTACAGCAGCTCCTTTCAATGGATGGTACATGAGTACTGAGATTGGAGCTCGAGATCTTTGTGATGTTGGTCGTTACAATTTATTAGAAGTAAGATTAAATTTACTACTTACTAATTATTTAATCACCTAAAATCTATCCAAAAATAATTTATTTCTCAAATTCTAAAGACTTTTAAATTCGAATTATTTTCAAATTTAAAATACTTTAATAAATTTGAATTGAATTTTATTTTAAAAGCATTTAAAAATGTTTATTTCTTATTTTTCAAACAATTTCAAACAATTCAACTAGAAATTTGAAATATTGAGGAATTTAAAAATATCTATTACCTGTTTCAGACGATAGCAACTCACATGGGATTAGATACCCGAACTCCCATATCTCTCTGGAAAGATAAAGCGATGATAGAAGCCAATGTTGCAGTTCTTTACAGTTTCCAAGTAAAAAATAATTTTTTACCTGAAAAAAAAGAAAAAGAATTTTTAATAAGATTTAAAAATTGATGCTTTTTTTGTTTAAAAAAATTTTTTATATTAACAATACTTAAAGTATTTTAGAACTTTATTAATCTACAATTTAAAATATTTATTTGAAATTAAAAATATTAATCTAAAATTAAAAATATTATTTTAAAATTACAAATAAAAATATAATAGAAAGTTAAAAAGCTTTATGAAATATAAAAAAATTTCAATAATTTTTAAAATTTTTAATAATTTTTTTATGGTGAAAATAATTAGAGATAAAATTTTTTATTGTGTTTTTAGATGAAAAATGTGACGATTGTGGATCACCATACAGCTTCTGAATCGTTCATGAAGCATTATGAAAATGAGATGAGATTGAGAAATGGTTGTCCAGCCGATTGGGTTTGGATTGTTCCTCCAGTTTCTGGATCTGCGACTCCAGTTTTTCACCAGGAAATGGCACTTTATCATTTGAAACCTTCTTACGATGCTCAGGTCAGTTTTATTTTCCAAATAATCAGAAAAAAATTGAATTATAATTTTAGGTAATTTTCAATAATTTAAATTTTACAGTTTAAATAAAGTTTCATTTCAAAAAATTTGTAATCCATTTTTTCCCATATTGGATATTGTAAAATATTCTCTTAATCCAGATTTATTTTTAAAAACTGCTATGCATATAATTTTGAAAGTAAAAAAATGGAAATTAATTGAAATTTGTATTTTTTTTGTTTTACAATTGTTATAAAATAAATTATGTAATAAAATTTTAAATTCTAGGATCCTGCCTGGAAGACACACATCTGGAACAAAGGAAGAGACAAAAGATCCATTTCCAAAAAACCCAGAAGAAAATTTCATTTCAAACAAATTGCCAGGTATTTTTGAAATTAATGGAAATTTCGAATTTTTAAAAATAATTGTGGGACCTTGTAAAAAATATATTTTTATTCATATGCACAATTTCTAGTTTAAATTTCTTTTTTTTTTAAATTTTTAACTAGAATTCTAGTTTTCAATTTTTGGAACCTTAAAGTCGGATTTTTGCATTTTTAAATTGAATTATTTTAGGGCAGTAAAATTCACATCGAAATTATTCGGTCGTGCTCTTTCGAGAAGAATCAAGGCGACAGTTTTATTTGCAACAGAAACTGGTACCTCGCAAATGTACGCCGAAAAACTTGGAGAACTTCTGGGACACGCTTTTCATTCTCAAGTAAAAAATTTTTGAAAATCGAAAATTTATATAAAAATATTTTTTTTAAAGATAAAAGCTTTCAAGAAAATTTGGAACCTTTGAATTTAGAAATCTTTACAATTTGGAAGGTTTGCAAATTTTGTGAGCATTTCAAGTTAGAAATGCTTTCAAATTTGGGGGCTTCCAGATTTGGAAAGCTTTTAACTTTAAAAAGGTACCAAATTTAAAAAGCTTTTAACTTTAAAATCTTTTCAAATTTTGTGAGATTTAAAATTTAGAATATTTCCAAATTTAGAAAACTTTTAACTTTGGAAATTTTTCAAACTTTGTGAGTTTTCAATTTCAATTAATTATTAATTTTTTGAATTCCAATTTTCGATTTGGAATGTTTTTGAGTTTAGAATGCTTTCAAAATCAAAATTGAAGAGCCTTTAATTTTTCAGTTCTTTCAATTTTCTAGTATTTTCAAAATTAAAAATTTTCAAAAAAAATTTTTATTTCAGGTGCTTTCAATTTTTAGAAATCTTTCAATTATTTATTTTTAATTATTTGTTTATTTTCAATTTCAGATTTGGAAACTTCCGAGTTTATATTTTTTTCAAAATAGAAGAGCTTCCAAATTTGGAGTGCTTTTAATTTTCCAGTATTTTCATAAAATTTCCAGTGCTTTCAATTTCTAAAAAGCTTTCAAATTTAAAAAGCTTTTAACTTTAAAATATTTAAAAATTTTTTTAGATAGCTTTCAAATCTAGAGAGCTTTTAATTTTGGAAAGTTTTTCAAATTTTGTGAGCTTTTAATTTCAATTATTTATTTTTAATTATGGAATTAAATTATTTATGTTTTGAATTTTAATTTCAGATTTAAAATGCTTCTGAATTTAGAATGTTTTCAAAATTAAAGAGCTTCCAAATTTGGAGTGCTTTCAATTTTCCAGTATTTTTAAAATTAAAAGCCTCACAAAGAAATCTTTATTTCTAGTGCTTTCAAGTTTAAAAAGCTTTTAAGTTCGGAACCCTTTTTAATTTTTAACTCTTTAAAACTTGAAACTCTTCAAAATCTGAAAACCTGTTAAATTTGAGTTCTTTTCAAATCTAGAACTTTTGTAATATTTTGGAATACTCTGAATTCAAAATTTCCAGACTTTGTAAGTTTGTACCTCTTAAAAATTAAAAAAACAAAATAAAATAAATTCCATCTCAATTCAAAATATAAAGATCAAACTAAATGAAAAAATTCAATTCCAAAACTTTGAAAATGGAAAATACTTTGAAAATTCTATAAATCGAAAAATATCCATTGAATATTTATTCTGTCAAACATTTAGGTTTTGAGTATGTCAGATTATGATATCAGCAATATTGAACATGAAGCTCTTCTCCTGGTTGTCACTTCCACGTTTGGAAATGGAGATCCCCCTGAAAATGGAGAGGTAGCTATTAAAAAAAATATTTTATTAAAAAAAACAAGAATTAAAGAAATAAAGAGAGAATAAAAATTATTTAATTATAATATTTCAGGCCTTTGCACAAAATTTATACGCCATGAAAATGAACGAGACTTATACCAACAGCGGTAAATTAAAGTAAGAATTTAAATCTACAGACATTTTTGAAAATTTTATTTTTTTAAAAATACTTGAATATGTTTCCCATGATAAAGTTTCGACCTGATCACTTTAATTAAAATTGTGTAGTTTTATATATCAATAAACTACACAATTTTGATAATAATTCTATTTTTATCAAAAATAGAATAAGATCAAATTTTTAATTAATAATTGTGAAGATCAAATTTTAGTCTGGCAACTTCGAAATCCTTTATAAAAGCGAATAGTCAAACTGAGGTGGGAAATCTCAAAAAATTGGACAGATTTGATTCTTTGAGAGGCTCGACTACTGATTCTCAAGCTGATGATACTTTTGGACCACTTAGCAATGTCAGGTTTGTAAAAATAATAAATATAATCTAATTTAAGTTCAATAAAATATATAACGTACGAATAAAGTATAACAGAGTATAATATAGTATAATAGATAAATATAATTTATAAAAATTCATATTGAAGTTTTCGGTCGATAAATTTGGGAAGCTTCCAATTTTGAAGTGTTTCTAAAGTTTTTGGTGACTTAAAATTAATTATGCATTTAAATTTAAGATGCTATTAAATTTGGGGAGCTCTCAATTTTGGGGGCACTAAAAATTAAATTTATTAATAAATTATTATTTCAATATAATTTAGAAAGCTTTAAAATTAGAAATACTATTAAATTTGCAGAGTTTTCAAATTTGGAACGCTGATAAATTTTGGGTGCTTTCAATTTTCGATAGTTTCTAAATTTTGGGGCGACTTAAAATTAAATTTATTATCAAATTAAAATTGATTTTAATTTGCATTGCAAATTTAATAGTGCCCCAAAATTATATATTGACTCTAGATTTTAAAATTCTTGAATTTAAAAGCTCTGCAAATATTTAGTAATATTTTACGTACAATAATAATTTAAGAATTTTTAAACTTAGTTAATATATTTATGTATAATTTTTGGGCACTGTTAAATTTGCGATGCTTTTATTCTTGGTGATTTTTTAATTTATTGAGCATCTTTTAAATTAAATAAACATTAAAATATAAAATAATATATGTAATAAAATAATTTGGATTAAAAAATAAATGTAAAATAAATAAAAATTAAAGTTCGATTTTTGATTCTGAACAAAAAGAGATTTCCTCTTTTTAATTGTTAATTTTTTTATATATTGCAGATTCGCTGTTTTTGCGTTGGGATCATCAGCCTATCCAAATTTTTGTGCATTTGGTCGTTATGTTGACAATTTATTGGGCGAATTGGGAGGCGAACGTTTGCTTCGTTTGGCCCAAGGTGATGAAATGTGTGGACAAGAACAAGCTTTCAGAAAATGGGCCCATGACACTTTTGCTGTTAGTATAAATAATTTAAAAAATTTAATTAAAAACTTTCGAAATTTTGAAAATGTAGACTAAAAATATACTATTGTTATACATTTTTGAAACAAAATCTGAGTCAATAATTTTTAAATCACAAAATTAAAATATCGTAATGAGGACTCTAAAACAATGAGAAATTTGAAGTTTGGCTTTCATAAAATAAAATAAAAAGTTATTTTCTTGAAGAATTATATATGTGTGCATAATTATAATAATAATCTAAAATTAAATTTACAAATTTCAGGTTGCTTGCGAAACATTTTGTCTCGACGATGACGAAACTTTATTGGAAGTTGCTCTTTCTTTAGGAGCCGATGCAGTTTCAGCTTCTACTGTTCGTTTTGTGGAAGCTGATCCTCAACCACTTGCAAAAGGTTCTAATTTTCAAAAATTGAAAAAATTTAATATTTTCAAATATTTATTAACAAACTCCGACATCAAAGATTTTTAATCTTGATTTTTTTTTAATTTCCACGCTTTTAGGTATTTAAGAAGTTTTAAATTTGAAACACTTTCAAATTTCAAGTATTTTACAAATTGCGGTACCTTTAAATTCGAACTAAAGTTTGGATGATTTTAAAAAACTTGAAATCAAATTTAAATGCAGCAAAATTTAACATTTTTCCCCCAAAGTATTATTTCAAAATTCGAAAGGTTCTAATCTTTTTTCTGTGACAATTTCAATTTTTGAATGTTTCAAAATTTAAACACTAACAGGTTTGATTTTTTTCAACAAATGAAAGCTTTCAAAGAAGTGAATAAAAATAGTTCAAATTTGGAAGGATTTTAAGTTTTGATGCAGTACCAAATTTGAAGTGATTAGAAATTTGGAAAGCTTCCAAATTTGAAACGATTTTAAATTTTAAAGCGTTTAAAAATTTGAAACTCTTCCTTTGGCACGTTTACAAATTTGGAATGCTCTCAAACTTGAAACGATTTAAAATTTGAATTTTTTCAAATTTGACATGAGTAAAAATTTGAATTTTTTTCAAATTTGAAACGAGTAAAAATTTGGAATGCTTTCAAATTTAAAACGAGTAAAAATTTGGAATGCTTTCAAATTTAAAAAGAGTAAAAATTTAGAATGCTTTCAAATTTGAAACGAGCAAAAATTTGAATTTATTTAAAATTTGAAACGAGTAAAAATTTGGAATCCCTTAAAATTGAAAACAAGTAAAAATTTGGAAGGCTTTCAAATCTTAAACGAGTAAAAATTTGGAATGCTTTCAAATTTTATATGAGTAAAAATTTGAAACGATTTCAAATTCAAAACGAGTAAAAATTTGGAATGCTTTCAAATTTTAAACAAATGAAAGTTTGGAACTGTCCAATACAAAAATGTAATTCAAAATTTGAATATGAAGTTTAAAAAGCAAAAACATTGAAATTTGAAACTCTAATTTTGAAAATATTTTAAAAATATTTTCCTTTTAAATTCTGGTACCTTTGGTTTTAGAAAATAAAATAGTTTAAAAATAGAACTGAATAAGAAAACATCAGATTTAATAAAATAGAATGAAATTAAAATATTAAATTAATTAATTTGTAATTGTAATTAATATTAAATTAATCCAATGAAATATTAATTTGCAGCTTTGAGCAAATGTCACAACAGAAATGTGACAACATGTAACATGCTTCGCAAAACAAATTTAAGCAACATTCATTCAGGGTAATTAATTTATCATTAATATATTAATTAATAATTACTATTCAAACTTTTATTTTGTATGAAAATTGAAAATTGATTTTATTTTCATTTTTCGTTGTAATTTTTTCTTTCTCTTTTAATTGTTAAGTTTTATAAGTTTTTTTTTTAATTGGAAAAGGAAAAACTCTTGATATTATTAATTTTTATTAATTTATGAATTTACTTATAATTTTTTTATTGTAGAGGTACAACTCTTTTGTTAGAATTGGACGATTTGACAAGTATGGAAATAAATTACAAGCCAGGAGACCATTTGGGAGTTTTTGCCTGCAACAGACCAGAACTTGTCGAAGGAATTTTGAAACGTTTGGAGTCTCCATTCGAAGCTGATGCCTCAGTGGAATTACAAATGCAAAAACAGTCTCATACACCAAATGGGATTGTAAAAACCTGGTTGCCACATGATCGATATTTGCCCAATACTTCGAGAATGTTGCTGACTAGATTTTTGGATATTACGACTCCACCTTCTCCAAATTTGCTCAGATATTTTGCTTCGATAGCTACGAATCCGAAAGAACAGGCTCGATTAAATTTGTTAGCAACTGTAAGTTACAAAAGCTTTTAAAATAATGTTTTAAGAGTATTTTTCTAATTTTAAATTTGAATTTACATTTTGGTAAATTAAATTTGGAAAAAGGCATACAAATTTAAATTTTTACTATAGAAGAGGAAGCTTTCGAAATTGGATATTTTAGGTTTGAAATCTTTCAAAATTGTATGCTTTTAATTTTTGAATTTTAATATTTGGAAACTTTCAAAATTGGGCTTCAAAATTAAATACTTTAAATTTTGGAAGCTTTCAAAATCGAAGGCTTTTAAATTTGGATGCTTATAAAATTGGAAGCTTTCGAAATTGATGCTTCTAATTTTTGAATTTTAACATTAGGAAGCTCTCAAAATTGAGTACTTTAAAATTTGGAAACTTTCAAAACTGGTCGACTTCAAAGTTGAATACTTTAAATTTCATAAGCTTTAAAATTGATTTATTTACTTAAATTTATTTTAATAAAACGTTTTAAAATTTGAAGCTAGTAAAACTGAAGGTTTTTAAATATGTAAGATTAATTGGAGGCTTTTAATTTTACAATTACACTGACTAACGGATTGACAGCACGGCTCGGGAGTAGAGTGTCATCGACCCAATTCAGGAGCGCGTATATAGTCTCTGAACGTACAAAAGTAAATGTGCAGAGAGTCGTGATGTAAACAACGTCTGGCGGCCCTGACTGCCCGAGCGATGTAGACCGGTCAAGGGACGCTCGGGGGGGGGGGGACAGAATCAGTGAAGCGTGAGCGGTGCCATCGAGCTGTGTGCCGTCAATCCGTTAGTCAGTGTAAACAATTTTTTCAATGTTGAATTCAAACCTTTACAAATTTTAAATTCTTATTTGGACAAACAGTAATTTTTTGAGTAAAAAAAAATTAATATACCTATATTTCTTTTTAATAGGATTCAGCAGCATACGAAGATTGGAGACACTGGAACTTTCCAAATTTACTGGAAGCACTGGAAGAATTTCCTTCCGTAAAACCGTATGCTCCGGTTCTGTTGCTTCATTTGACTCCATTGCAGCCCAGATTTTATAGCATTTCCTCTTCGCCACTGGTTCACAAAGGACAAATTCATTTAACTGTTGCTGTCGTTCAATACAGAACTCAAGGTATAAAAAAAAAGATAATAGTAAATAAAATAAAAATAAATAAAAATAAAAAATAAAAAAAAACAAAATAGTAAAGAATCATTTCTAAAAAATTTACAGCAAAAAAATAATAAAAAATACTAATCTATTAATAATTTTTTAAAAAATGTAAAAAATAATTTCTAAAGAATTTACAGATAAAACAAAAAATATTACTTATCTATTAATTTCGAATTAAAGCAGAAAACTGGAAAAAAAGTTTGGTGGAAAAAGATTATGAAAATTCATTTTTATAAACAATTTTTTCAGTTTTCAATTACATGGATTGTTTCTAACTTTTTTTTTGCTTTTTTAGACGAAAAAAGCTTTTGTTTTAGTCAGGAGGAAATTTAGATTTTTTTGGAATCTAGGTAATTCCAAATATTCTTTTTTTTTTTAAATTTCTAGTTTTCTTAAAGTAGGATTTTACCCAATTCAATTTCTAGTTTTCAACTATACACATTGGTCCTAATTTTTGTTTCTTCGGGATAAAAAAGGTTCTTGCTTCAATCAATAAAAAAGTCCAATTACTTGGAATCTAGGTAATTCTTAATTCTTTTTTTTAATTTCTATTTTTTTCAGTAAGATTTTGTCCAATTAAAAATTCTTTAATTTTAAATTAATTAATAACAAAATAAATTTTAAATTAACTAATTTCAGATGGTTCCGGACCTCTACATTATGGAGTAGCCTCCAATTACTTAGGCGACATTTCCGATGGAGAACCACTTTATGTTTTCGTTCGCAGGCAAGTACATAAATTTAAAAAATTAAAAACTAAAATAATTCTTAAATATTGAAATTGAAATTTTTTGCAATTACCTTTAAATTAATCTTAGAGTCTCATTATTGATATTCACTTTTTTTTCCATTCAGTGCTCCCAATTTCTACATGCCAATTGATACAAAAGCACCAATGATATTAGTTGGTCCAGGAACTGGAATTGCTCCATTCCGAGGATTTTGGCATCATCGATTGGCCCAAATGAAAATACAAGATGGTTAGTTCTTCTTTCAATTTCTAAAAAGAAACAATATAAAATATTAAAATAAATACTAAAAAAATATTTAAAATAATTAATAATAATTTGCAGATCAAGAATTTGGAAAAATTTGGCTCTTCTTCGGATGTCGAAAAAGTGATCTAGATCTTTACAGACAAGAAAAGAGCGAAATGTTAGAAGCTGGAGTTCTCGACAAAGTATTTTTGGCTTTATCTCGAGAGCAGGGTGTAAAAAAGGTGATTATAAAATATATTTTATTGATAGTCAGAGAAAATTATTTTTATTGTAATTTTAAAAAATATGAATATAAATTTTGAAAGGAACTGTTTAAAATTTTTGATTGTCAAACTATTTTTTCAATCTATGGATTGTATAATTAATCTCCTTCCTTTGCTCTAATTATCATAAATTTTTCTTTTCAAAAAATAATGAATTTAATAATTAATATTTAATTTCCTTCCTTTGCTCTAATGATTATTATAAATTTTTCTTTTCAGACCTACGTTCAAGATTGCATTCAGGCAGAAGCTCCACAAATTTACGACATGTTGGTCCATCGACAGGGACATTTTTACGTTTGTGGAGATTGCACAATGGCTGAAGATGTTTATCAAACGTTGAAGCAAATTATACAAACTCATGGACAAATGATGGATAAAGAAGTGGAAACTTACATGCTTTCCTTGAGGGTAAATTATTTTTCAATTTGTAGATCCCTTTTAATTTGTAGATCCTTTTTAATTTGTAGATCCTTTTTAATTTGTAATTTCCATTAACTTTCAATCACAGAAGTCGCAGCCTTTTAAATTCACTTCCAGTCCTGAAATTTAAATTTAAATTATTCTCAACTTCTAATTTTGATATCTACTTTATTTTTAAATCCCCAATTTCAAGCTGAAATAAAACATCTACCAAAAAGTGTATCTTACCTTTTTTGTTATTTCAGGACGAAAACAGATACCACGAAGATATTTTCGGCATAACTCTCCGAACGGCTGAAATTCACAATAAATCACGGGAAACAGCCAGAATTCGGATGGCCTCCGAACCCTAATTTTGAAAATCTTCAAGGGCCTTTTCTCACAAAGAATCATTGGAAATTAGATTGAATAATAAAAAACATTAAAGAATCTATTTCAGTCGCATATCACAACTTTTAAAAATATCTAAGCTTTCCGGAATTTTTAATTTTTTCATGGTGTTAACTAAGAAAGTAATGAATGTTGCATTATATATTATGTATGAATTATATAAGATTACTAATTAAAATACTTATTCTGTTTCTAAGACTTCGACTCCAAGAAACATAAAAAAATATAAATGAAAATCTATTCATAAAACTAACATTGTTAAGATTTAAGATATTTTAAATTCCGCAATTTTTAGTCTTTACCTGAAACTGAAATTTCTCTGGCATTCAAACTCAAAATATTTAACTAAAAAAAATATTTACCAACTTCAATCAATTTTAACGGATTCAATCAATTTAAAGGAATACTAAGAATTTTAAATTTTAAGAATAATTCTAAGAATTTTAAATTTCAAGAATAATTCTAAGAATTTTAAAAAGATTTCTAACAATTTAAAAACTCTTTTCTGATTCAAAAATCTGTATTTCGCGAAATGTGTAGCGTTGATAACATTGTAAATTTCGTAAAAATAAACGACTCGTAAAATCAATCCGACGAATTCACTTTTTTATGTTCATATTAAAAATGCATCTTTTTATTAATTTCAATCTAGTTTATTATTTAATTAAGCACATCCTTTTTGATAAATAAATAACAAATTACAGTTTTTAACATCAAGCCTAGAAGATTGTAATCATTCGTATCATTTTTGTCATTATACAACAGTCGCTAAGTTGCTTTAAAAATTAAACAACGGCTTGTTGATTATTGAGTGGATCACTGATTTCTTTTTATTCTTAGCTTTGTAAAGCTGTTGTGTTGAGACCAGGTTCTGGTTTTTGGGCCACGTTGCCCAAAAGTTTCTTAATTTCTGCGATCGCTTTTCCGGGATTTAAACCCTGAAAGTAATGGAATTGAATTAATTTATGAAATAAGTTAATTATTGGTGATTTAATTTTAACTAAGTTACAAATTCGGAAGTTACATTTGAAGTTTAAGTTTTCAAATTTAGAAGCGTCCGAATTTTAAAAGAAAAAGTCAAAGGAAGCGTTCGAATTTTGAAAATTAAATTTGCAAGCTTTCAAATTTAAAAACCCTCCAAATTTTAAAGCGCTCAAATTTTAAAAATCAAATTTGGAAGCGTTCGAATTTTAAAAATCAAATTTGGAAGCGTTCGAATTTTAAAAATCAAATTTGGAAGCGTTTGAATTTTAAAAATCAAATTTGGAAGCGTTTGAATTTTAAAAATCAAATTTGGAAGCGTTTGAATTTTAAAAATAAAATTTGGAAGCGTGCGAATTTTGAAAATTTCCAATCTAAAAACGCCCTAAATTTTAAAGAGCCCGAATTTTATTTTCGTTAAAAATGAGGATAAATAAGTAATTTTATATCGTCATTGAAAAATTTACCTTCGGACAAGTTCGCGTGCAATTCATGATTGTGTGGCACCGAAAAACTGAGAAAGGATCTCTCAACTTGTCCAATCGCTCATTCGCCTGGGAATCTCGAGAATCAATAATCCATCTGTAAGCCTTGGGGAAAAAAGCAAAAAATTATTGGAAATTGAAATTTGTCTAATAAATTTCAATTTCTAGCTTTCTTCAATTTTTTTATTTATCTTTTTCTTCGCTCTTACCTGCATAAGAACAGCAGGTCCCAGATATTTATCACCATTCCACCAATAAGAAGGACAGGAGGTACTGCAGCAAGCGCAAAGAATACATTCGTACAATCCATCCTGAAAAATAAAAAAGTAATTATTGTCATGAAGTCACAATAAGTCACATAATAATAAATCAATTCGTGCATCTTTGTGAAATAATTTAAGTGACTAAGTGATACATAGAAATTATTATTAACATTTTTTAAAAATTATTTAATACACTAATAATTAAAATAATTAAATATAATAATTAATCATTATTATTTCTCTTATAGTTGAAAATAATTCAACTCACTAATTTTTGACGATCTTCCGTGCTTTGAAGATACTGTTGCGTTGCTTCCTTCTTCGCATCAGAACGCTGAAGCCAAGGTTGGATGCTGCGATATTGATTATAAAAGTTGTTCATGTCCGGAACCAGATCCTTAATTATGTACATGTGCGGTAAAGGATAAATCTTACTAACACTGCTTGTATTAGAATCGATTTTGCTGCAGAAAACAAAAAAAAACATAGATTTGTTAAATTGTTTATTAATTAATTGCACTTATTGATATAGCAACTTTAAAGAAAACTAATTATTTAATCACAAAGTTTCTACTCTTCAATTTTTATAAAACTTTATATAAAATAACATTATGCATTTTTAGTTCCTCTCTGTCCTTAAAATATTAAATATTTTTTACTTTGTTTATAAAAGTTATGTTTAAAAAATTTATTTTATTTTTAATCTCTAATAACGTCGAAGATTATTATTTAATATTAATTTACCTGATGCATGCAAGAGTGTTTGTTCCACCGATATTCATAGCACAAGATCCGCAAATTCCTTCTCGACAAGATCGTCGGAAAGTCAAAGTTGGATCGATCTCATTTTTTATTTTGATCAGAGCGTCCAAAACCATGGGACCACAACTATTTAATAAACAAAAATCAGTTCATTGAAACCACCTTTTCTAATATCCAACATTTAATTGAAGTTTTTTTCGTTTGAATAAATACAAAAAAAAATATCTTTAGAAAATTTCTAATTGTATGTATATTTTTGTGAAAAAAATCTTTTTATACTTTTGCATAAATCTTTGCATAAAAATCTTTTTTACTTTTGCATAAAAAATAATAAAAATAAGTAATTATTGCAGACTTGACAGCCTTATTCCATAGGAATTTTACTGTGGAACATTTCTAATGGCTGTAACATTTCATAAATACCTATTATTTTGTAATTTATAATTTCCAAAAAATTTACGTACGTGTTTAAGTCAACCTTGTAGTCTGTCATGTAAGGTTTTTCATCAGGCTTGTCAGGATTCCAACGATAGACGGAAAACGTCTTCAATCTAGCTTCGCTATTTTGTCCCGCTGATACGTGCAATGCCCTGACCTAATAAGTCAAGATTTATTAATAAATCAACACCAATTTAAAATATTATAAAATTAGAAATACTTTTGTGTGTGTATTTTAAAAATAATAATTGGTGCTTTTATTTAATTTTATCTTGTAAATATTATAACAGGGTTGAAACAAAATCTCAATTTCAAAATTCCCTGGGATTCCCTGTTCAATTTTTCATTTTCCCTGGCCGTTATATTTCCCATCTGCCGTTATAATTATAATAATAATGATATAATACAGGGATCACAGTCTTTCAATAGTTTAATTTTAGGAAAAATAGGGAATTTCTTTTTCGTAAAAGGATTTTAAAGAAAAGAGAAAAGTTTTTTTCTTTTAAAGAAAATAATTTTTGATTTATTATTTATTTATATTTATTTATTTAATAAATAGTAAAATATTTTATTTTTATTTATTTATAATTATTTATTTAAATACATTTCTTTCTTTTTTCTTTTTTTTTCTCCAGAATCTTAAAAAATCCTCAAAAATCTTAGATTCCTGTCTAGAATCTAATAAAACACTCAAATTTCTAAACTTTCAAAATCATTGAAATGCTCTACAATTTTCTAAAATCCTTCATCCTTCAAAACTTCTAGAATATTTTTAATTTTAAAATTAAGAAATTTAAATTAGAATAAAATCAAATTTAAAATCCTATTTAACGTCCAATAATCAAGTTAATGTATAGAATTCCTGAAAATAAAACCAAGAATCCAACGACCAAATTTGGACAAACACCATAACTTGCTCCTATTATAATTCCAAAAAAAGGTTCTCCAAAAAGATCCTACAAGAATAGAAAAGAGGAAAGAAAAATGAAAAGGCAACCAACCAAATCCCCTTCCTTCTCTTTTTTTATTTATATTTATATTTTTTATAATTTTTTTATTATTTATAATTTTTTTATTTCTTATTTCTTTCATCTTTTTTATTTTTATTATTATAAAATTCTTTGCATGTTCTTTTTTTATATTATTATAAAATATTTTGCATGTTCTTTTTTAAATAATATTCACCGACGTTTCGGCACTCCCACAGCACCCTTATCAAGTCAAAAGCCAAATCCAATATGAACACACCAGAATTATCCATCATAAACACATCAGGAAAAGAGAAAGTAAAAGAAAATGAACATTTATGAAACCTCACTGTTAAATATAATTAATCACATTGGCGTAACTTTTGTTTAATTTATCCAAATCAGTTATTAAATTAATAGATAACTCCTTTTGCTTTTTAATACAAAGCATTTCCATAAATTTCCTCTTTCTCTCATTACTTTCACTATGTAAAATTTCAACATTATCCCAGTCAAACTCATGGTCAACATCAACAAATTCCTTTGTATGTCTAGCAAGAACACTCTTATAACAGCGTCCCAAACGAGCATCACTTTTGTGTTCCTCCATCCTATTATTAAGAATTCTGCCAGTTTGTCCCACATAAGTCATCTTACAGATCTTGCAAGTGATCTTGTAAACAACATCACCTTTTTCAAACTTATCTAAAGGACCTTTGCAAAAAGTTATTATTGAATCCATTTTAAAAGGTATACGGAAAATAGTATGAATCTTAAACTTTTTCAACAAAAATTCAATAGTTTTCGAAATTTGACCGAAAAATAGAAGAACAAAAGTATTAACAGAACTATATTCCTTCAATTCTTTCTGATTATCTGCAGGCAAAATATTACTTTGTTTGTTTTTGATTTGTTGAAATCTAATTGTAATGTGTTTTTCAATTAACTTTTGTGGGTAATGGTTTAGGAAAAGGATTTTCCTAACAATATTCAAATTTCTTTTGTGAAATGAAACATGGGACAAACCTAGAGCTCTGTCAACTAAGTTTTTGATTACTGCAATTTTGTTTTGAAGAGGATAAGCAGAAAAGAAATTCAAAATTCTACCTGAATATGTACTTTTCCTATATCAATTGGTAATAATATTACCATCCTGACTTTTAATTACTTCAAAGTCCAAAAAACTAATTTTATTTCTTTTTTTTTCTATTTCATGGGTAAATTTAAGTTTTGGATGAAAGCTGTTAAAAGCATCAACAACCATCTGCAACTTTGCTAGAGGAACACATAATAAGGTATCATCAACATACCGAAAGTAAAAGGGCAAAGAAAAACCTAAATTTTTGAAAGCAAAGACCTCCAAATCTTCCATAACTATTTCCGCTAAAATCGGAGAAATGACTGAACCTATGGGAGTACCAAACTTCTGCCTATAGAAAGATCCATTAAATTTAAAATAAGTTGAGTTCTTAATAAAAAATATCCCTTTGATAAAATCTTCTTAACATAATCGAGTGCGTGTTTTAATATTGTTCCATCTATTTAAAATTGGCTGTTCAACTAATTCAAGGAGTATACTCGGAAACATTGCACCAACATCCAGAGAAATCATTACATAGTCATCCGGAACAGTTTTTTGAATAATAATTTTTTGGAATTCCCAGATATTTTTAATATTATATTTTGAAGTTGTGATAGAGTCTTTGAGAATCAAATTAAAGTTTTGTTCTAAAAATTTAATAGGAGTATTAATAGTTTAAATAACTATTCTCAAGGGATCGCCAGCTTTGTGAATCTTTCTCAAACCATAACATCTGGCAAGAACTGAGTCTTCAGTATTAATATCAATCCATCTTATATCTTTTCCTAAAAGTCTTTTCTTTCTTCAATGATCAAGCATCTTGAAAGTGTCTCTTTTTAATAGTTTTAACGTATTTTCATTTCATAAATCAAAGTTATCATGATTAGAAAGTAAATCCTCCACATCCCTAACATAATCTGATTTTTTCAAACAAAGCGAAATATTGCCTTTATCAGCTTTCATGCAAATTATATCAGGATTGTTTTTAAGAAAACCTTTCGTTATCATGAAACCTTTAGAAATTCTACGATCAACATTACTAATTTGCAAACAATTTTTATGTAACAAATGTTACAAATGCAATTTTTATGTAACAAATGTTAACAAATGCTTGTTTCGAAAATCTTGCTGATCTAATATCGGAATTTTGTGTATACTTGATTCGACATCTTTGACTATTTCCATCATTTGTTTCGACTTACTTTTTATCATACGGTTACTAAAACCTTAACCTAATCTGAGAATATCTGTAACTGAATCAGGAATTTGAATATCTGTCAAATTTAAAAACCAAGGATCCTTATCTCCTTCTTCAAAGATCCTGTGTAAATTTAAATTTTGTTCTTGAACATTGGTTTGCTGATCAATCAAAATAGGAAATTTGTTCTGATGTTTTTTATCACTGTTTAAAAATTTTTGATTAAGGAAAATCTGATGTTTCAAAAGATCAATAATTTCATCTTGCTGTAAACATACTTATATGTAATTCACTTCTGATTCTGGAAATTTTTGACATAAAAAAATTAACATGATTTGAAACACCTTTGATCAGTAAATTTAGCAGTGAGAGTTTAAAATTGTTTAAAGTATGATTAAATTTTCTATTGCAAAAATTACTGTGAAAAACAAAATCCCGAAATTTGTTATGCAAGAAAAATATTTTTTTAGGTAAAATATTAGTTCTTCTAGATTCAATTAAAAACTTTTTTTGAAGAATACTGCCTCTTAATTTTTGATTGATATCACACCATAATAAAAAAAATAAATAAAAAAATAAAATAAAATAAAAAAATAAAAAAATAGAAAAAAAAATAAAATTAGTTTTTTGGACTTGGAAGTAATTAAAGGTCAGGATAGTAATATTATTACCAATTGGTATAGGAAAAGTACATATTCAGGTAGAATTTTAAATTTCTTTTCTGCTCATCCTCTTCAAAACAAAATTGCAGTAATTAAAAACTTAGTTGACAGAGCTCTAGGTTTGTCTCATGTTTCATTTCACAAAAGAAATTTGAATATTTTTAGGAATATTCTTTTTTTAAATCATTACTCCGAAAAGTTAATTGAAAAACACTCGTGTAATGTGTTTTTATACACACTTAGTTATACACACGTTATACACATTAAGTAAGACCATTGCTTCCAGAAGCTGCAGCAATGCTTCTAGAAATTACTTAGTGTGTATAACGAGTCTGTCCAGCAGTACAAAATATAATCATTTGTTTAACAAATCATCGTTTGTTATCAAATCATAGCATGGAGCTATGTCTAAGTAATTGTCTATATATTTTACAAGAAGAACTGAAGTTTTTGTTTACAGATGTATGAGAGGACACGAAATTATCTATAAAATTATAAATAACAATAAAAATGGTGGATCGTTATCGAGTTTTATAAAAAAAAAGTTTTAACATTAGTAATTACCAGTTGGTTACATTGAAAAAACCAAGTTTTTACCTTTAAAAATAGCCGAAAAATGCATTTGTTAATTAATTTTGTTGAAACAATTATAAATTGTTATCGACCGATAGCACAAAGCCATTACTAAATAACAGTCTGCTAATACCCTAAAGAAACGCAATTTTTTCTTAAAAAATGCCTAAGATGATAAAAATTTGTTCAAGAATTGTTGTTAACAATGAAAATTGTTGATTTTCATATAAGCCCCCTAAAAGTTTATAAATTAGTTATCTACACTCAATTAGGTTGAAAAAAACCAAGTTTTTATCTCTAAAAATAGCCAGACAATACATTTGTGAATTAAATTTGTTTAAACAATCATCAGATCTTATTGGATAAACAAATCTGATAATTTTGTGACATTTTTGTAGAATTTTTAGCCGATTCAATAGAAAAAACTTGATTTATTTCAACATAACTACCTGCTATGGATAATTTTTTATAAAATTTTTAATAAAATAACAATTTATTGTTTATTATTATTTTCATGAATTTAATTAAAAAACGGTTTTTGTCTATAAATTGTTCAAATTTAGTGTAAATCAATTCACGAATCACTGTCAATCCCTATGAATCCATTTTCACTCACTTATTTGTTTATAACAAATTCAATAAATTTTTTAACAATTTCTAAGCTATTAGAAAACTTTTCTGGATAGTTTCTTCATTGATTCTAGGTATTTTGGATTGAATCCAAGTAATTTGTCCAGAGACATTTTTTTGCCCCACTGTGCGACTGGACGTACGTATATTTAAAATATTTTTCGGAAGACGGTCCAGAATTTCATGATGTGCATAGCATTCTACTTTAAGATTATGATTTTCAAATCATTTCTAAAAGACTTCATGATTGTTTTGTTAATGAGCAGTTACAGGCGTTCAAATTTTTTTCGATGATAATTCCTATTCCTACAGTGCTTTAAGTTTGAAGGATATTGCTTCTAACGTAATTATCACTGGTCGAAACAAATTGGGTGATGGTTATAATTAGATACCAAAGAACTGGATATAAAAAGTTGAATTCAGCTGTAGCAATTTAACTTATGAAGAATAAATATACTGGATTATTTTTCTCAATGAGAAACTTGTTTGACTTTATTCGCATCCGAAGTAGATTACATATATTTTTAAGCTAACAATCATATAATTATGACATGTCTTCAACAAAAAATTTTTATCATAACTTTAATATTTTTCTATTTAAATTATAGTTAAATCATTATTTTCCTTAGTGTCTGTAAAAATAATAATAATTTGTTATTTTATTACAATGATAATATATTTCCATTGTTACAAATAATTTAAAAATTAGTTCAATGTTTTGCAAAAATAATTTTTAATATATTCGTTTATATCATTTATGTCCTTTCATTTACGTTCTTATATCATTTACGTCCAAAAATCATTTATGTCCTTATATCAAGTGTTCTTTAAAAATTCGTGAAATGGAATGATTATTTATAAAATTGTAAATATTAAGAATGCAATTACTTATTTAAGTAGATGTAATTAATACATTTTTAATTTCATCTGAAATTTTAAAATTATTTTCCAATAATATATACAAAATTAATGTATAGCCTTATTAATATCCGTAAAAGGCCAAAAACAATTAAAATTTATTAATATATACAATCTATTATTAGATCCTTGATCAGTCTTCAATTAAAAAGGTCGTTTGAATTAAAGACAAAAATATTAAACATTTCGGTCCTGATTTTGGACCCTCTTTAATAAATATTTTATTATAGTCAAATTCTGAAAAAACAATAAATAGTTTAACTTACAAAAAAGGTAAAGATAGTTAGTTTATAAATAGTTTAACTTACAAAAAAGGTAAAGAACATAAGTAAAGTAAAGAGTGTTTGGTTAAGTTGCAATTTAAGTAATCGAATAAATAAATTATTAAAATAAATTATATCATGTTATTGTATACGAATGTTACTTAAATATTTTTTATGTAATTAATTGGCCAATGTCTCTCTGACTTGAAGCATTTTACATGGGATGATTTAATTCTTTTTATTGATTTTTAAATAAGTGGACTTTTCAAATGTTTTTAATCTGTTGTTAAAATTTGTCATACCAATGAAATGCTCATCATATTAGAGTAATTTCTTTTATTTATAAACCTAATTTATCTAATTACTTAAATTGTCACTTAACCAAACACTCTTTACTTTGATTATATTTTTTACTTTTTTTGTGTGTTAAATTATTTATTGGTTTTTTCGAAATTGACTACAATAAAATATTTATATTTTTATTTATATTATATTTATATTTATTTTTTTATTTATATTCAGATTCAATTTTAATTTACAATATTTCAATACATGTTTTGAGTTAAGTTAATGAAATCCGAGAAATAATTCGTTTTATAACGTTATCAAGTTTTAAGTACTTAAGTAAAATGAATTAACTTAATGATCATACCAAGATTATAGCTATAAAAAATTCGAATTTTGGTCTTTCCCAAAATTTTTTGTCGGGCACTATAAGTTTCTCACAAGCGGATAAACATTTACAGGATTGATATATAAGAACGAAGTTACGTTTCATTCTCATCTTAACCCGCAAAGACCACGCTCCATCTACGCATACGTATACACTGCACTAGTGCGAATTGGGATTTCGCATTTTTAAATGTTAATAATTCGTGCATAAGTAAAGTAATTATAACTTATAAGATACGTTTTTCGGGGTAACAATTACTGAGAAATGCAATGGTAATAAAAATAAATGTAATAAACAATTTTTAAATAGCAAAAAAAAAAGAAAAAAATGAGAACTTCTCTGAAATGTCATACTTGTTTAAAAATTTTGCTGGTGCAAATTCGCACTAGTGTGGTATTTGAGGGTTAAAGTGTGGATTTTTGAGAAAATAAACAGCGTTATGTCTAGTGCTAACATGCATAGAATGTATACGTATTGTGTATATTAAGTTAGATTAGACTCGATTTGTGTGTAAATTGAGTATGTACATATATAGCGGTTAAGACAGTTAGGTTCGGTCGGGTGAATGTGTAAAAACAAACTGTTGTCATAAACGTAAAATTCCAAGGAAGACTAGAAACATCACAATGTATTTTTTTGCTGTCGCCACGGTCTTCATTTTCCTGAACTGTTCTTGAGAAATTATTAGTTACAATCGGCTTTTCATCAATCGGTTTTACAATTTACATTTTACATCTCCTTAGTTACGTTTATTGGTTTCTAGGTCGATTCTTTTAGAATGATACTATATCGTTTAGGAATTCTTTCTAAATTATTTCGACTTTTCCTAGAAATCGTTCACCATATCTTCAAACAAATAGGTTCGTAGATTTTTAAAAACTTGTCCTCGTATCCAAGACTCCGGAACAAAGTTTGGGAGTTTTTAGGGAACAAATTTTTTCCGTGTATTACTAAAAATATTATCATAAAAGTGAAATAGAATGACACAGAAAGACTTGGAAGTCTTTATTGAACTTGGAAGTCTTAAATTTACAAGATTAAAATGTAAATAGATTTGAGAGATAATTAAAAATTGAAAAAAGAATAGCGTTTTAAGAAAATATATTCATATTTCTTTCAGTATGATTGTGGAGAGATGTGCTTTACTAAATCAAAGATCTGAGACTCGTTTGACTTATTTCTTGATAACTGTAATGCTCTCTGAAACGGTAGGTAAAGAAATAAGGTGAAAGAATAGTGGATAATGGTCCAACTGCATGACTACCTCTCAGAATTCAATTTCCTTTGCGAAATGTCGCTTTGTAAAACTTTAGAGGCGTTGCAGGTTGCGACTCACAAATTATTCCCTTTATAGGAAAAATGAGGCTACGACGATGCTACCATAAGCAACATTATGAAAGTTATCGTGAAACCCAGAGATCTCGTAAAATTTTCACTCCCAAATGAGATTTTCATGGAAGCAAAACTAAAACTCATCTTGCTGTCTATGCTGGAAATTTTCAAGAAAGTTTATTCAAAAGGCAAAAATATAAGATACGAGTAAAGTGAACATGAACATTTCAGAAACTTTGTAGAAAGTTGCTCAACATTTATGCAGAATTTTACACCAGATATTGTAAAGAATCTGATGAAAAGAATTTTAAAATAAAAAGGGTAAGATTGCTGATTAAGGACCCCGAACAAAACACGAAGAAAAAAGGTATCGGTGAATTTAACTGACATTAATTTATTTTGTAGTTCATAAAAATAGAAGAAATTTGCCAAAAGAACTTGGACCAATTATGTCTAGTTTTTTTGTGCGGGGTCCTTTCTTTATTTGTTTAAGTGAAAGGAACATTTTTTATTATCAGGACAAAGTTATAAATAAATGAGAGTATAAATAATGAAGGAACCCGCACCAAAAAAAACTGGTCATAATCGGACAAAATCCTTTTGGGAAATTTCTTCTATTTTCATGAACTACAAGATGAAAGAAGCTTAAAAAAATCCACCGAGACCTTTTTTCAATGCAAATTGTGCGGTGTCTTTAAATAAGAGGTTTAAAAATAGTTTTTGTACTTTGCATCATGAAAAGAAATGCGATCTCAGGAGAATTATTCGTAAAGTAGATACTGCCTGTTTGGTCAGACGTCCAGTAGTTAAACTGGAGCTTCGGTTCGCCAAACCCATTCTTTCGTTTCTGTCTGACCAAAATCACCCATTCTACTGTGGAGTCTTTACTATCCCCGGGAAGAAATAAATGAAAGGGTCCTGAATTTTCCAGGTCGTAATTTCAGTATTAAAAATACTTGAGTGATAAAAAAAAATTGCTAAAAAGGTTTCTTATCATATTTTTTAAATATTAGACAATATAATAATATAACAACATAATATATAATCATAAAAGCACATAAAATCCCTGGGTTTTATTTTAATCTACAGGAATATCAAACTTAGAAAACCAAAAAACGTAATACATTTACAGAAATAAAATTGGAATGATAATAAATTATTTAAAATAATAATGAACTTAAATATAAATTTTAACTATGAAAATTATAACTAACTTTAACAAAAAATTAAAAATCGAAATAAAATTAAAAAGAGGACTTACTCAGCCATGTCAGCTTCCTTTGCCACACGACAATGAACTCCTCGATCCATCAAACATTTGCCAGTTACAGGATCCGGGGGTGAAAGATTTATGTAGGGGGGTTCTTCCAGGAATGTGATTTTCAAATAAAACTTTTCAGGTACACCCTGAGGGGGTGTGTGTGTATTTCCTGGCCACACTATATCCTTGATGTCTAAACCCTCTTTTTCCCAAGACTTCCAAACACCGATCTGAAATTAAAAAGGAAAATCCATTATATTTTAAGTATTCGTGTCAATTCTTGATCGACTAGTAAACATTATTGATAAAATTCTTAAAAAGGGTAATTGTAAGAAACTGTGAAATTCTCTCATTCAAGAAATTTTAATCTGCAATAGTAAAATATTTGATTACAGAATATTAAACTACAAATATTAAATATTTATATTTAACTATAAAATTTATAACTGTAAATAAATGAACATAAAAAGAATGCAGTTGGAGAAGTAATTAAACGTTCAGAAAAAGTTTCTCTCAAATTTACGAAACTTACACGAACACTTATGTAATAATAAAACTGAGAAAGTTTTCAAGAGACATTTTAGGACTTTCGTTCAATTCTCCCAGGAATCGTGTCAGAAATGGATAAATAAATACAATCTACACAAATAGACCATTTCGAAGCACGTTTCTCAGATATTTCACTGTTTAAACATAAATACAATATGCAACTAGAGTTGAAGCGCAACAGTGCTAAAATTTCCAATTTATCTGATTGTGAGTGGTTTGTATGTCACATTTAATTGTCGACGATAAATAAATGCCATACTGTATGCGTCCAAAGTTCAGTCACGCCTATAGTTTGAACCAATTATCTCTTAAAAGTTTTGACTAAAGTTCTTAACCCAGAGATTAATTATATTTTAGGAATTCCTCCTGAGTATTTTTATACCTAATATAAAAAAGTAGTTAGGGTCTCTTTTAGAATAAAGTTTTTTACCACTCATTTTACTTTATTTTATCTATTTTAACCCTGACATTTATTTGAAATTCATTTCAATATTTTAATTAAAATGTTTGATTTATTTGCCTTGATAATTGTTTTACCACTTAACTCCTTTAATGTAGTCGTTTACGTTATCTATTATTGTCACAAAAACGAAAACTTCTTTTCAAGAAGATTCTCTGAAACTCTAATTGAAAATCTTTTAATTTTCAAAATATCACCATTTGATGGATTTCTTTCCAAAACTGTCATACATCAAGAGTAGATGCATAAAAACAAGAGGATAAAAAGAATATTTAAAAAATTCATGCATTTTGATACTTATTCTGCAAACATAAACAAATTTGCATTTTTACGATCTTGGGTTTATTAATTTTTCATGATTGTATAACATAATAACATAACATAATATTTAATTCACAGAACAGCTGATAATACACAAGGATTACAACTCGTTGTTGAAAAGTCTCGTAAAAAAAGTTGGTTTAATGGAACTTGAACAAGGAAAGGCAAAAATTCAGTTAAAAAAAAGTCAACGTGGAATTTAAAGGTTTCCAAAAACCAACAGTTGGGATATTTTGCAAACTACATAACTTTCGAAAAAGAAATAAAGAGTTATCGACTCTCGATAGCAAAGTTGAATGGAAATGACAGGAGAGCGTCAAAAAGGATGTTGCATATTCAAAATACGGCTCTATTTTTTTCCTCACTGAAAGGGGTTTTATTTTCCACCGAAGGACCATAGCGATGTTTATTGGCTAATATTCTCTCTGTCATCAAACCATCTTTCTCGGGTGCACTTCAGTCAGGAGATCGGACTTTGGTAGACTATATTCGACGAATATGAGTTCTCTTTGACGTGCAAAGGAAGAGAGAAGTGAAATTATTCATGTGAGGTGTTAAATTTCAACACAGCGGTTCCACGGCTCTCTGTTAATAATGGATGCTCATTTTTAAATAGAATTTTATAGTGCAGAAGTCAAGTAAAAATTCCGTTAGAAATTCTCCCTACTTGTTTACAGGAAAATGAAAAAGATAATTTGATTTTTCGTAGAGAAAATAAAAAAAGGATCATTAATTAATTTTAATTAATAAATTGCAGTACAAAAAAGCCACGAAATCTTTATCTAAAAATAAATATAAATTGCAGCTCATTTTTATGAGAAACCTAGAAATCTGATATATTGTAGATAGAATAAAATGAAATGGAATATATATTAGAATATAATCCAAGGAATCACCTAATAAAGTTAACGACTGTGATAAAAATAAAGCTTGAATTGGTTGAGTTGGAAGAATAAAATTTATTAAGGTAATTGACAAGGAGGCGACAGATCATATGATTCAGAGATATGAAGGGTCATAAAAGGGGATGACACAGGGGGTCTTCAAGATTAAGGAACAAGCACGAAATGGATGTGAAAATATCCCAGAAAAGGAGGACATTCCAGAAAATACTGAAATCGAAGAATTCTTTTTAGTAGTTGAGAGAGAGGATAAATTATTTATTTGTAATTTCCAACCATTAGATAAATTATCATCTTGTTGAAGCGAAATATCCATAGACTTAGCAAACAGAATTAATTTCCTTGAAACTGTTTGCTACAAATTATAATTCTGATGAGCTTCACAAGATACATAATATCAAATTGAAAGTAAACACTACAATGCAATAATTAATTAGGAACATCTAGTTCAATTTGTACTTGTAAAATTAATTAAATTGTTCAATTGCAAAATTAATTAAATTGTACAATTTTTTAATTAATTAAATTGTTCAATTGTACAATTAATTAAATTATTCAATTGTACAATTAATTAAATTGTACAATTGTACAATTAATTAAATTGTTCAATTGTACAATTAATTAAATTATTCAATTGTACAATCAATTAAATTGTTCAATTGTACAATTAATTAAATTGTTCAATTGTAAAATTGATTAAACAGTTCAATTCAACTTGTACAATTAATGGAATATGAAAATCTGAAATATTAGACTGAATTTCTCTCTAAAGAAATTTCAGAATTTGATTTCTGTTGTGACGTTGCAAAATATTTGCAAGTCACAAGTTTTAGTAATTGCAGAATTCGGACTCTTATTGAAATTTAATTTTGTTTATTTCAAAATATCACGTGTTGTCAACTTCAGGAGC
>JBAGKK010060520.1:0-22138 GCA_037177015.1 Euceroptres primus
GGAATGTCGCGCAGAAAAAGCGACGGAACTTTCGTGGCGTTTTCTGCGCGTCATCTCCACTCCTGCCTACTGCTCGAACGCTCGATCGGTTATGTTTGTGTCATTACTTTACTATTTTAAGTTTGTGTCATTACTTTACTATTTTTTCATGTTTTCTACACTCTCTTTTCAAATTTTTACAGTAAATTAATATTAATATATGTATTAATTAATAAATTATTGCCAACAGTAAGTAATCCCTTCTCAAGATTCAAAAAGGATCCTCCTTCGCTTTTACCATTTTTTTCGAACTTTTAATAGTCCCCTATTAACTGACTTCCCTGCTCTTAATAATCTAAGGCTTTCTTTTAATTAGTCTAAACAAAGTACTAAATTAATTTATAAATTTCCATAATGAGGTATAAATTTAAAGTTTTTTCCATCCTTGTATTAGAAGAAAATGGAACGAGGTAAAATGTTAGGAAATCAGAATAACGTTAGCACGCAACGCACAGAAAGTTATCAAACTAAGCTTAAAGGATCGCGAGTCATGAGTGTAATACTGCTCCTGGGTAATAAACATGTTTAAGTACATACAGCAGTAATAGTACGTGTGTGGCACAGAGGGTCCACCCTCGTCAGTTACTACACTCTTGGTGCGTTGAAATTCTGCGTGCGTTAATGGAAGTTGGAAGCATTTCACAATTATATTACACGCGATTAAAAGAAAACCGTTCGCAAAGAATATTCCACTTAGAGTTTTATATTATTTTGTATATTTTGTATAATTTGTACTCTTCAGAACACCTTAAATTTGTAATATCCATTTATATGAAATTGCGATACATCTTCCTGGATGTAACTCCGTTAACTGTACTGCCAGAGTGAGTTATAGTCGCTTTCAGGTGCGACATACGAAGGGCACAACACATATCAGTAACAATGGTTGCCTACCCTCAAATTGGGTAAGAATTACCGAAAAAGTAGACAGTCTCTCGCCCGTAGGATAAGTTACGCCTCCGTATTTGCGACCGAGGCTGATTTACTTTAGCACCACGAGCAGAAAAATGGCGAAGCTTTACGACGGAAAGCGCTGCCACCGCCTACTTTATCGTGACTTTATTCACACCCGACAAAATTTCGACGCAGAGGGTGGACGTAATTATCCGACCCTAAAGCACAATGGGAAAATCTGAGATTTTTTAAAGTAACTACAGTTTTCAATGTTTCTGGAGATGGAGGAACGGCAAATTAAAATTTGCGAAGGCACAAATTTTTCAACGTAAAATCGTATTATTAGACAATAAAATGAATAGAAAAGAGTTTTATTGGTAACACTTCCGAAAAATCTACTTTTTCAACTATCTCTAGAGGCGAGGGGTTAATTAGTGGGATTTTTCGTGTACACCTAATTGCAAGATTTCATGAGATTGCAGGATGCACCTGAAGTTTTAAACATTCAAATGAACGAAATTTTATCTTTATCTTGAAATATTGCTCCGACTACAAATAAAAAGAAGCATTTAGCATTATGAGCGTTTTTTCATTTCATTAGTTTCTTTATAAATAAAACAATATTTTAAAACAAAAATAGAATAGAATTTATTATATCCAAGGTTAAACCTTTAAGGTGCCATGGTGCGCTCGACCCAACTCAAAAACTTTAGTGGCGAATTTCTGAAGCTTAAATTAAAGAATTTATTTTGCTTCATTTTGACATGAAGTGCACTGAAAGCCCGATTTAAGGCCGGCTACGGGGGTTGCCTCAACAGCCTTGGACTTAAAGCGGGCGTCTCTAAACGTAATCAAGTCAGGGTCGTATGAACTATTTCTGTTTGATTTTTGTCACGAGTGAAAAATTTCTTTAAATATAAGTTTAATTTAACGGTTACTTTACTGTTAAGTTTGATTTAGTTATTATTTATGAATTATTACATATAATGCATAACCAGAACACTCAAAACGAACTGATGCGAACAGACGCTTAGACTACTACGTCACTACTGCGCACTTTGTTGCTGCGCTACTTGCGCGACACCGCTGAGCTCCGAGTTCAGCTTTCCTCGTCCCCTTGGACCCCTCGCCACCAAACTAACACACACTCATGTATAAACTACTTCTTCGAAGGCCTATTCCGGTCGGCTTTTAACAGCGATTTCAGTGTATCTAGAATCAATGAAAAAACCATCCAGAAATGTTGTCCAGTAGGACTATAAAAGTTTAAAAATTTATTGAATTTGTTGTAAGCAAATAAGCGAATGAATATAATTTCGTGAGGGTTAGCAGTGTTTAGTGACTTAACTGCAACTAAATTTTAACAATTACATGAGGAATTATTGATTAATTTTCATTAAGAATGAAACTCTTCTTGTCTATAAATTATTAAAATTTACTCTCTAAATCTGAATTAGTGAAAAGTTGATCACTAATTTACTTTAGTGACAATTTCTACTAATTATTAGTCGATTTTTACTATTTTTTTTAGTAGTTTCAAACATTTCACTAAAGTTTTAGTAAAAAACTACTAATAATTAGCAGAAATTTTCACTAAAGTGAATTAGTGACCGACTTTTCACTAATTGAGATTTAGAAAGTAGTTGGAGTTAAGTGACTATACACTGCTAATCCTGAAGAAACCATTTTCATCTAGCTATTTGTTAATAACAAATTCAATAAATGTTTAAACTTCAACATTTCTGGATGGTCGCTTCACTGATTCTAGATATTTTGGAATGAATGTAAATATTTTATTTAAAAAACGGTTCTCTTCAGAAATCAAAAATTTTTTTCATTTTATTTATTGCATAAAAAAATAATTAAAAATTTTTTTAAAAAATGTATTTTCCTTTTTTATTTTTATCACAAAATTTTCAAAAATTATTTTATTTTTTGGTTTTTAAAAAATTTTAAATGTGTCCTAAAACAAGTAAATTCAGACGTTAAAAAGTCAAATCGGACAATTAGAAACATAGATATATCATTTAAACACAGTAAATTATAAGGTATTAAAAAAGAGTTGCCGATTATTTCAAAATTAATTTGAGATGAAGAAAAATTCGTGACAACCGTCAGTTGAAATTGATCGAATGTAGATTTGATTAAGAACCGTGGGATTAAAGCGCTGCAGCTTTAATTGATCGAATCGGATATCAAAGTTATACCTTAGGATTTATTGTGAAAAATAAAGTTGTACAAAAACTCAAAATATCATATCTCCGCCATTTTTTCGAATTTTCGAAAAATATTTGGTCGAATTTTTTTTCATTACCAAGCAATCATATATCCTGAATTAGGGCCAAATCTCATTCCGACATGAAAATTCACGTGATCAGATGACGTAGACTCCATCCACTGAAATTCATGATTACAGTTTCAATTTAGACGCGAGTTGTGTATTAATATTTCGACTTCGGTTTCGGCTTTTAGAGATTTGGAATTCAGTTTTTCATAATCTCCAGACAATAACTTAATTGCCTCTGAGTCAGGTTGCATAAAGATTGCAAAGAATTGCATAAATATTACATGGGATTGCATAGACATTGTTTAAAATTGCATGAGATTCCACAGATTGCAAAGGATTACACGAAGATTGCATAAACATTGTTTAGGATTGTATAGAATTGCATAAGATTGCATGGGATTTCAAAAGATTGCACGGTGATTGCATAGAAGATTGTAAAGAGATTACATGGGACTTCAAAGGATTGCACGAATATTGTATAGAAGATTGCACAGGGATTGCATGGAATTACATGAGATTCCATAAAGACTGTATGGTGCTACTCGAGATTGTAAAAGATTGCGTGAGAGACTGCACAAAAGTACATGGAATTTCAAAGGTTTGCACGGCCAATGCAACAAATTGGATGAAATTGTGTGGTATTGCATAGAAATTGTTTAAACATGCATGAGATTGCACGGGATTGCATGCAGATTGCAAATAATTGCATATATATTGTATGAAATTGTATACAAATTGCAAAGGATTGCATTAGATTGCGATGGATTCTATGAGGCTGCACGTGATTTCACGAGATTGTAAAGGATTGCATATATATATTGCGTGAAATTGAATAGTGATTGCACGAAATTGCATAAAATTTCGAAGGATTACACGAAGATTGCATAGAATTACATGAGATTGCGTGGGATTGAATAGAGATTGTTTAAAATCGCATTAGATTGCATGGAATTGCACGAGATTGCAAAGGATTGCTCGGAGATTGCACAGAATTGTGTGTGATTGTACGTATATTATTTAAAATTGCATGAGATTGCACGGAATTGCATACATATTCCAAAGGCTTGCAGGAGATCACATGAGATTGCATACAGATTGCAAAGGATTGCGTGGAATTGCATAGATATTAAATGGACTGCATACAAATTGCAAAGCATTGCATAGATATTGCATAAAAATTTTTTAGGATTGCACGGAGATTGCATAGAATTGCGTTGAATTGCATAGAGATTGTTTAAAATTGCATAGATATTGCATGAGACGAGAAGCTGTTCACTCGATTAGTCGGCGGGAAGTCGATATCAGTCTGTCTTTCTTGCTCTTTTACCGTTTTTTTGTCTATGCTTTTCTCATACTCATTGGAGGTCACTGGTTAGTCACCAGTAGTCACGTTAGTCACCTTCACAATTAACGGCCCCTCATGGAGGTAGCATAAACATTTCTTATTGCACGGTATTGCATGGAGATCGCATAAAAATTGTTTAGGATTGCACGAGATTGCGCGGTATTGCATAGAGATAGTTTAAGATATTGCATTAAATTGCATACATATTGCAAAGAATTGCGTAGGATTGCATGAAATTGCATATATATTGCAAAGACTTGCATAGGATTGCATAGATATTACATCGGATTGCACAGAGCTTGCACGAGATTGCAAGGAATTGCATTAGATTGGGATTGTATGAGATTGCATATAGATTGCGTGGGATTACATAGATATTGCATGAGATGGAGTAGAGATTGCACAAATATTACAAGATTGGACAACATTTCATGGGCTTGCATAAATTGCAAGATTGCATGGAATTACATGAGATTATACAAGATTGCATACAAAGTTTACACCAGATTGCACTTATAATTAACCCCTCGCCTGAAGGTAAAAATATATATCCAATTTTCGATACCTCCCAAATAATGATACAGGCCTGACTTGATTATCTCTTAATCGGTAAAACCCTAAAAATCCTTTGGTCAATGGAACATCCTACTCGCGTGAAATTGTGGAACGGATTAGGGATGGCAGGTGTTGATTGCGAGCCTTGCGATGTTGCCAATGAGTTGTTGGCTGATACCAAGTATTGTGCCGTTAGTAAGGAGACGGTAATGGCCCTTTAACCTGTAACCCTCAAGTAATTACGGAGTTAACCGATGTAAATTACAATAATTTGAGCTCAGGAAGTAAGGGTTCTCATTTGTTTCGGTAGTCGGAGGGGTTAAGCGGTCTGCTTCCGCTGCAGAGTCCAAAAGCAGTCTGCAGATGTCAGAACATACAATTCTGCAGTCCAATATCAGAACTAAAAAGCACATCAGAATACATGAATTCCGTTGCGCAGAGTTTTTCAGGAAATAGGATAATCAGAAAGGTTGAAAATTATCTAAAAATAACATGAAAAAAATAAGTATAGTGGGCCAACTAGTTTTAAGAATTTTCTACAAACACTTTATTAGTTGATGTAACCATTTTATTAGTTAATGAAACTATACAGTTTCTTGCAATAACAATTTTAATAGTTACATAAACTATTAAAATGTTTATAGAAAATTCGTATTACTAAAGTAGTTGCAGTCGATTAAGGTCTTTTCGGTTTCTACATATATTCCATCGGTTTTATCTGCTTTATTTAATTATATATTATATTGTATTATTATTGACTGTGGCTACTTTAGCGTAAAGCTTTCGTTCGTTGAATTCGAAAATAATTAAATATGATTCAGCGGTTAAATTAATATAACAGTGGATTATAACAATTATACGAGAAATATGTACATTACTTATTAATGTGCTTTCCATTTGTAACATTCAGAGAACTGATTCAGTTTATATCTGATTACAAATTCATAATTGAACATTAAGTCGTGAGTCAAATATTGTTGAACCCAATTTAGTATTAATTCACAGAAAACCATTGTTGCATCTTATTTTAAACAATATAAAACAAATTGAAATTTTGATTTCATTTGTTTTCAGGTCGCATTTTTGTTGCATCTCGATTTAAGGAGAATACACCGTTTTACTATCTATGTTTTTTCATTAAAAACCAACTAGTAAAAAGAATTTTCTGTGAGAACCTTTTTTGTGACTATACATATATCTGCAGTCAAGCGATATGCGTTGTTACGTGTCAGTGAAAAAGGTGAAGGAGATGACATTTTCCTAACCAGCTGATGACTAATGGTACTTTTCTCAAGGAAGACTCATACAAGGAGTGGAATACGCTCGTAAAGAGAAATTCCTGCAAAAGGGTACAAAATGTTATACGGAAATACTGATTATAAATTTCCAGAGAAATTTTAATTTTAATTGTCTAGCTACATTCACTTCAATTTTACTTACCTCGTGAACGGTTCTTTGAAGTGGAAATTTCTTTGCATCAAAGTTTCTTTGACTACTGAAAATGGAAATGATTTTTTTATTTTCCCAGAAGTAAAGTATCCTTTCTCTCTTCCATTTTCCGAGTGCAGTTTATGAAGGGTTGGTCTCTCGAACATTGCACCCTGGTGAGGTCTGATACTTCGAAGAGACGCACGAACGAGTAATTAGAATACTCTGCAGATATAAATCATCCCAGGGGGTCATGAGAGTATGCCGTAACCGTTTATTAATTTGTAATTGCGTGTATGGTCCCGTATAGCTTTCCGAAAATTACAGGCCTGTCGGGGGCTCATTGCTACCATGGAGATTTAGTAACTAGGCACCTACTTTCTTCCGGCTGTTCGTGAGCCTTGGGAAGAATATGGTTAATAATTTCAACAGAACACGATCACTGATAAGATCAGTTATCGCGTGAACCATGGAATTCCATCGTGACGAAATAGCCAGCTTTATTTATAACCGTTTCTTCTTTATTATTGCGGTATATAATTTTTATATACCGCATTATATATAATTTTTATATACAATTTTATATACTGCTTTATTTTGCGCTCTTGCAACCCAAGGGAAATAGCTTGAAATGTCCAATTTATTTTATCCTGCACTTTTATTTGATATAATTGTTAAGTTTTGCAAGTAAAATTAAAACCAACACAAATCATGAAAGAGAAGAAACTTACATTTACTGTTTACATTAATTACTAATTTTATGACAAGTTGAATGTGTTGCTAAATGATTTGTCTGAAGTAACAATTTTTTGTGCTGTTCTTTTTTGTACAAATGTTTTTTTTTTTTATTCTGACGTTCTTCATCTTCTGAAAGGGCGAGAATATTGCTAAATTAGGAATCAACTTCGTTTCGTATCTATAGTTAATATATCCATTCTTTCATCATGGAAGGTCTGATGGTCGAGGGCGAGAACGCTATTAGCCCATCTGTCTTCCTTCCTAATGATTACATTTCCACTTGACGTGACCCATCTCAGTAGCATCCTACGAACTTATGCACTCGTAGCCTTATCTCGAACAGGCATAATTCTGTCTAGGAATTACACCAAGTTAATTAGGCGTACCATGAACTTATTCCAAATTTTCCCTCGAAAAGCAGATTTCATTTTAAAGTTTAAATTCTTTGAAAATGTAACTGTCAGTTAGTGTCAAATATACAGAGGTAAATTCTCATTACCATTGTAAAATTACCTGGATGCGACAGTCAGAAGAGAAGCTGCAAATAGAGTTTAATTTAATAATGTAGAATTCATTATTCTGTGCCCGAATTAACACTTCTTCTGTTAATCTTTTAGATAAAGCTCAACTTTGAAACTGGAACTTCATTTACTCGAATCTTGTACATTTGATTTTCAAATCAAATTTACTAATATATAAATGTACCATTTTGAATTTATGTAACCCTAGAATTAATACAATTTTTTTTGCTTGTTTCAGGTAAGTCAGTTTCCATATTCTTTTTTGCTTCTTGAGGCTTGATGCATGACAATTTCCAGGTAAATCTTTCTTAAAACTTAAAATAACATTCCCAATTAGGAAAAATTATTGGGGTTATTATTTTTACGTTTAAAAATATTACAAACTCAATTGGAGTTATAAAATTTAATTTTATTTAAGTCTAAGCTATAAATGGCACTCGAGAAAACTAGCGGTGGTTTTCGGGATACTTTGACCAACGGTTAGAACGATAACGAGATTTTGAACATTGTCCTCATCTGCCTGACAGATAACGGAGTAAAATCGAGAAATTTAATTAAAGACTTGCATAATTTCTCGTTGACTTCTACCGTTAATGACTTCGTTTCTGCTCTCTTTTTCTTATTTCTCGTATCTTCGCAAATGCCACGATGAAAATGTCTCTGACCGCGATTCTATATTTTCCTTCTACCATTTCTTTAATTCTTTCGCCTCTGTTCACCCCTGTTATTGGAGATCTTAATTTTATTAAAAGGGAGGCACGTCGCACGCCATGATAACCATTTACTATCGAGGCGAATGACTGCTTTATCTTTGCATGACAATTCGGAATTCTAATTTGCAAAGGTTTCTTTTATGGGGTTCAAATTGAGTTATTATTCCTGGTAGTCGTTTCTTTCAATATGTGAGATTCAATGAATGGTTATTGCGAATTCCAGACTGGCCGAATAAATTTGCAAATAATCTGATACCGAGAAATGAAAGCAAGTAGATTGGACAAAAAAATAAAAGAAAAAAACACCAATGTAGGAATAGGAATGAATATTATTAGTTTAATTTATGGTTAAAATAGTACGGGTACCTGTTAGAAAGTAATGGCATTTAAATAAATTAATAAATTCTAGACTTTATGGATGGTAACTTACAGACAGGCAAAAAAAATTGGCGAGGTCGTTTAATAAATAAAGACAAAAGAAGCAGGTCGAGCGTATCAGTTGTTTTGTATTTATTATCCATTATAGGCGTGAATAATGGTCACGATATACGTCTATTTTCCGCATTGTGAACGTGTTCTGACCGGTATAGTTGTGAAGTGAAAGTTAAACAAAAGTGTCTTAATAAGTTTGCAAATCTAACGACTATAGGTGGAGCTCTAAAAGTGCTTAACAATAGTTTATGATAGGGTAGATTATAACGATTTTATATCTTTTTGTGTGAGCAATAGATGCAAGTCCAAAATTTAATACACATAATTTATGTCTGCTTCATAATTTTTATTGAAACTTAAGATAATGGGATGTAGATTATAGCATCTTCTCGAAGTTTACCACAGATTTATTACACTCTAAATTTATATCTTATTAAAATGATCTTCAACTAGTTTAATCAGAGTAAACTGACTAACTAGTTAATCAGAGGTAATTAAATTTTTTAATATAACTGTAGTTTTCAGGATTCAGGAGCAACGAAAAATTTTAATTGAGAGATAAAACATTCTTGGATGTAAAATAATTTTATTTGACAACAAAACTAATATGTATACAGGTGATTGCCAAAAAGTTAACCATATTAGACCACGAAATTTTCGAAAAAAAAATTATTTCATGCCGCCTAAAATATGTTTTTTTAAACACGATCAATCTAAGAGAGTAAGAAAAAATGAAATAGAGAGATCAAGGAATATATTTGTGATAGTTATAAATTCTAAACGAAAATAACTCCTATACCTATGTTTCTGCGTAATAAGCATGATGGAGTCTTACTTGAGTTCTGAATGTTTTGACGTAATGTCAATGCATAGGAAGTTGATGTACAACTTTAGAAATGGAAATCATTTTCGGGAAGTTTGAGAGGAAAAAATGAAGTCCCTAACCTCAAAAGTTACTAAGATCACAATGTATGACATTCGACCTTGACAATATAAATATTTGAAGAATCTTTTAAAAATATTCCAAAACCACGTAAATTTATTAAAAATCTGGAAAACATTTGTGATTACGCGATTTATTTGATATTGACTACACCTCTTCAATATATCCTCTCGTTTAATAAAAATTTGAATTAATAGCTCGATAAATATGAAATTTTGTAAAACATATTGTGCAAAAATAGTGATTATTATCTACTGCTGTTTGGAAATACAAATCCACGTCGTATTTTGAATCGTTTGAATCATGATCTTCGAGTTTTATCTTAAAGTAGCAAAATCGTAAAACTGATATAAAACTTAGGGACAGATTTTGCAGCGATTTTTCGCATCTTTAACTTAAAATGTTCAACTTATTACTCCATAATCATTTTTTCCAACTAGTTTCAATCGATCTTCATAAGCCCAAATTATTAAAGAAAATATTTTTGATATTATTTAGCAATTTTCTATTTTAAATTTGTAGCTTGGGACATGGCGTAACCTGACATTTTTCAAACATTTTCATTTATAATTTCTAAACGAAGTCGTCTAAAATTTTGAAACTTTCTTCAATTGTGCCCTGACGTGAGTACTTTGCTCAGATATATTTAGAAAAAAATTATTAATCACAAGATATGTGAAAAATGATAGAGACTTAAAATGATCAACTTTTTGGCAATGACCCATACACAATTTTCTTATTCATACATTTCCGGAAGTTGCAATAATTATTTTTAGTTCAATAATTGTATTCGTGGAGAAAAATTATACGTTGAAGTTTTAAACGTTCGAATATGAACGAAAGTTTTATTTGATTTCGTTTTGAACTTTTATTTACCGTTAAAAACATTTTGATTCTTTTCACTAAAAAGTAGGGTTTCAACATTTTTAGTCGGCTGGAACTTTTTGGGAACAAAAATAATTTTCCGATGAAAAAGTTTTGATCTCAGAAGTAGGATATTTTACATGATTTTTAAAAATTAGAGTTCCAGAAGATCTAAGTGGAATAAAACTTTCTTTTAAAATTTTGGTCTGAAGATAAAAAAATTTACCTTTGAAATATTTTATGGTACTGATAGATGTTTATTATTTACTATTTATCCCAATTTTTCTGTTTTCTAAAACCTTCAAGCGGAAATTTCTTTCTCATGGACAGAAAGTTATTTTGTATTTTTTTTCAGATTTTTCAAAATTGTTTTTTTTTTGTAGGACACGTGACCTTTAGGGGATAATAATTTTTTTTCTGTAGTTTAAAATTTTTCATCAAAACTAAAGGTCTAACTTTAACTTTCGGGCTCTTTAGAGACAAAGGTACATCAACAAAAAAAAGGGAGAATTTTTCATTCAAAAGTTTTAGATAACGATTTTTTAGCTCAGTTTTCTTCCTCAAATGTTGCTAACTTCAGTTTCCTATTTCTTAAAATGAAAAATTGATTTTCAACCTAAGATAGTGTAGTTTCCCCATTTAAAATATCTGCAGTAAATCTCGAGCTACTACGATTTGAACATCACAATTTCCTTCGATTCATTATTTACCGTGTTTGATCTGCCCTTGTCGCACATAATTCACTTTTGATTCAATTTGCGTGTAGCTGTGGCATGTCACTGGAGAAGGTTATCTGGACATTGGACCACGCGGGCCTTGTTTTATGTTTACGCGTATAACCTTTAGGCACGAGACAAGAAGAAAGTTGTTCCACTCTGCTATGATCAAGTGCCTAGAGACGAGTATACGGTAATGCAGGTGCAGAATAACAGCTTGCTCGAGAACACAGACTGGGGCAGTTACTGTAGGCGGTTGCCTCTTCAAAACCTTCCACTTGGTTTATCGTAAAACTCGAAATCCTCGATCGCTTTTGTCCATCTCGAACTCAACTCTTCTGATTATATAATTTATCCCACCGACTCGATCGGAAAAATCTGATATCTTTAGGCATGTTTAATTCCCAGATAGTTAGATCACAGTTGCTTAATGTTTATGTTGTGCTTCAGCTTCGTTGAGTATCTTTGCTACTTTACGAGATACTAGATTTTAATCGCAGGAGATATGTATTTTTTGAAACAAGAATTTCTAACAGAAACCAATTCTCGTCTGTACTTTTGGTAACTTATGGCATGATATTGAAGACAAAATTGTAATTCTTGGTTGACCACGGTGAATTCTTTTAATAGTGAAGAATTAAAACTTGGCCTATTAAGAATGGAGAAATGCTTTGAATGCTGGAATGCTGGAGTTTCCCATCGTGAATATTGCGGTTCACATGGTGGACGAAGAATTTCTTGTATGTCGTGCTCTGACATATGCGCGTGCCTCATAGTTGTTGTCATCCACATGCAAACTTTAAACACATTCTCGAGCCTCGTAAACCCATTTCCGTGTTACGAGCAATCAATTTTCGGTTAAGACTCTGACCTTAAATACTAATCTTATGATAATTTTGTGTTTATAAAATTTATAGTAACTCTGCTCTTAATATTACATAGCAATGGTGATCGTAATTAGACAGTATAACTAGTCATTTGTCCGGTGAATATAATTCCAACTAGGTGTTCTCGAGTTAAGTTCATTTACATCCAAACATTAGTTTGACTAACTGGTACGATAATTCTCCGCAGTTCAACGAGCACTTCCTTAGTTGTTTTGTGTTGAACAATGATCGTGTCATCTAGTTTGAACCTGATTGTCGAAACTACCTGCATACTCTTTTGTGGATTTGTCCTCATGCAATTGCCTCGCTAGTTTTGTAAAGCTCAGTCATATTCCGGTGTCGTGTTGAGTTAATTAGAGACTTCATAGTACTTCAGCGTTGTGCTTATAGTTCCTGTGAAACAAGGAGGCTGATTAACTTAGCACAGTTCAACTAATCGAATTTGCTGTTTTACATAAATTTTCGTTTCAGGTGTGGAAATACTTTTCTAATCTGTTGAAGATTAGATAAAAATGTTGCTATTTTGTATTAGACGATTCGTAAAATTTCAAGCACTTTCTGAGTGTACGGAACCGTATTTGGCATAACCACCTGGTGGATGATTGCATCGGTTGGAGAAGTAATTTGAGCAGGTGGAAGCAACTTTCAAAGCCGGAAGAGCAGTACGTTTGCACTTAGTCACCACTATTCATACAATAAAATAAGGTCTTTCAAGGCACAAAGATTACGATCTCAAACATAAATCTTCCACTGAAGAAACAATGTGTTTCTCCAAACACCTTTAGCATTTACAATTCCAAACAGAATCCGTAACAAGTATCGTTTCTCATAAAGAATATTTTCAAGTAATTAATTGCGATCTTATGTTCTTTGAAAGTCACTTGTGACTTTAGTGAAGAAGCGAAGCTCCAAGCATTTTTCGAAAGCCGTAGGTCGTACTCGGTAGCGAATTCTTATGTCGTGCACAGAAAAAATGTAATTGACATTTTGTAAGGCAGGAGAGAGTGGAACGTGAAAAATGTATTCGAAAAATTCCAGAGTACTTTTTCAAGATAACTGTCCCTTTTTTATCTTAAGATGAGGTTCTAAGGAGAGTCAGAGCTTCTGAGAGCATCTTCTATTTAATATCATTTCTATTGTTTTATTTATTTATTCTTTTATTTATAAATTAGCAATTTAACTTACGGCGTTTTCAATAACAAAAATTAATTTTTCAGTGTGCAAGTGACTAGTTAGTTTCCTTTAGGGTAAAAGGTGGCTAAGACCGCAGCATCTTATGCAAGATGAAACCACTTGGATAATTATTTTAACGTTGGAAGCTTTTAATTACAAGCAACCACAATTACGTCTTTCACCTTTTTATGCTGACCTGCCTGCCTGTGAACAGCTCACTGCTTATAACGTATCTAGCTCCTCTTTAAGTTCCTTTAGTTATACCTTCATATATACACACCACTCAGCTTACACTTCTCTGCACCTGCTAATAAATAGCCTTGGATATCAGTCCAACAGTCAAGCTGTCTGACTTGATTCTACACACTCTCAAGTTTCCACGCTAATTAGCCCATTAGAGTACAAGTGAGCCATGTTCTTGGTATGCGCGTTTGATTCTTTACGCTCGATCCGCAAAGATCCATTGTCCGAGTGCGGAATCTCTTTTTCCCTTCGCTTCTGCTTTCTCTGGATAATGGAGTTTGCGCCGAGGAACGTGAGAGGCTACCAACGTATCAGGACCTCGAAATCGAATTAAAACCATGCTCCAAGTCTCTCGCCGATGGATGAGCTTCAGAAAGTTCGAGGATGGAATGAGCGGAAGAACCGTGCTCGTTATTGCAAGTAAGGAATGGGAAAATCACCCATCGGCTGCGACTCGTTTCGTCCAAGAGCATTTTCAAAAAATTCACACCAGGCAAGTGGGAACGCGACGAGATGATTCGCGCAATCACGTCTGTAATTGGAGAACCGGAAACTTCGAATTTACGAGTAATCACATAAACCTGCCAGAGATCGTTTACCGGAAGTTTTCACCTTTCGAATGAATGATAAATTTTCTCTCAACTCAGATTCGTCTTAATAAAAATGTTCATTTAGAAATCGCAAGGAATTTTGTATCGTTCTTTTTAAAAAAGACCTCTCTATTTGTAGTGTAGTAGTTATTTACGAGCAAGAATACTATTCAATTTTATTTCGTGAGTTATGGATCGTAATTAATTTGTGTAACTCGATTATTTAGTTGGATGAAAAAAAGAATACTGAATTCTTTCTGTATCATCTTCCCCGCTGTATCTGTTGGCCTTTTCGCCCAAGGATGCGCTTTAATTGAAAGTCTCGCTTTAATTAAAAGCCCTCGTATCAATATGCAAATATCACATGCGCCTAAAATTATCGCTTCACTCTCTCGATCGGTTTTTGATCGCCTTACGTCGAGAAAATGCCAGGTGTATAATGAAATTTCAGAATTAAATAGTGCAAGTGAAAAAAAGATCAGGTTGAATAGTGCGTCCGTGACACAAATGATCTCTGGCTAAACTTTCATCCTGGATAAGAACAAACTCGCCTCTCGACAATGAATTTCACCCATTACTTTTCCCATCACGGTCAGATATCCGCGAACTAGCTCGGTTAAAGTCTTGTCTACGAAAAGGCTGGGAACTTTGAATTTTATCACCAGCACCAAGGGCTCTGCGTACTGCATTGAAGCATGATACGTTACAAAGGCCAAAAAGTACGCTTGGCTAGATAAAAACTTAACTCCTTACATACGTCACTCAGAAAAGTTGGAAACTCAGGGATGAGGTGCTGGAAAGTTGCTGAATCCCTCTTTAGAAAGAGGCACTATATTTCCTGATACTGTGTGCGTATCTATATATAACATCCGAACAGAAAATTCAATTTAAGCTTTCTAATATTTGAAATGAAAAATTGTTCAATCTAATTACATACTTCGGACTTATTTTATTTAGACGACTTTTTTTTAGCTTTTAAAGCCTCGCGTTTTTTCCCGCTGATCCTATAGTTTGCGTGCTTTATGATAAGCCATAAACCAGTAGATAAAAAAGGATTAGACACATTTGCCTTGAATATTTCACATGGAGGACGGAAGGTTGGGTAACTTTTTACGGTACCATTGCACTCGATACACGAGTGTATGAGTCACGCATCGAGCTGGCGGTCACGCCATAGCCTTCGGGTTCTTTTCAAGCACTCTGAGTTTTTTGCACTTACGGATTATTCGCCTGCGTTCTTCGTCAATGGTCCACACAAATATGTACCCGCTGCACCGCGTCGGGAACTCCAGTGTACGAGGAGTCTGCTGCTGCCCCATGTAACAGGTTCGCCTTCGAGTTTCAAGCGTAAATCACAGCGACGACGCAGGAATCTCTCCCAAACGATCTCTCTTAATGCAAAACGCCTTCAAGAGGCAGGGAAGTTGCGCGCGGAGACGAGCGCGAATATATTTCACGCCTCGGCTGGAAAAGAAAGATAAGGCGCTAATGTCAGATACTATTTCAATATAACTGCTGTACTGCGCGTGAGGCCACTGCACCGCCCTAATAGAGCGCCAGCGGCCTAACATCGCGCTGCAGTTATCATAAACGTTTCATACTTCCAGAAAGGCTTCATAGTGGAGACTCTGTATTAGCTGAGGGGTTAATTACTTGGATTTTTTGTGCATAGCAAATTTCAAGATTGCATGGGATTGCAAGAGATTGTCAAAGGATTGCGTGGGATTGACTAGAAATTGCACAGAGATTGCATGGGATTGCACAGATGTTTCCAGATTTTGCGAAGGATTGCCTGGGATTGTATAGAAATTCCATGGAATTGCATGGGATGCCATATTTGGAAAGAATTCTTTCTGATTGCGTGGGTTTGTGTAGAAATTGCACACAAATTTCAAGCTTTAAAAAGATTTCATGGGATTGACTAGAGATTACATGGGTTTGTACAGAAATTGCACAGAGATTGCAAGGATGCAAAGAAGTGCGTGTGTTTGTATAGAAATTGCACAGATATTTCAAGATATTGCATAGGATTGCGTGGGATTGTATAGAAATTTCATGGCATTGCATAGTGATTGCAGGGGATTGTATAGAAATTTCACAGAAGTTTCAAGATTGCAAAGGATTGCGTGGGATTGACTAGAGATTACATGAATTTGTACAGAAATTGCACAAAGATTGCAAGGATGCAAAGGGGTGCGTAAGATTGTATGGAAATTGCACAGGTGTTTCAAGATATTGCAAAGGATTGCGTGGGATTATATAGAAATTTCATGGAATTACATAGTGATTGCATGGAATTCCATAGTTGCAAACGATTGTGTGCGATTGCATGGGATTGTATAGAAATTTCAAGATTGCAAAGGATTGCGTGGGATTGTATGGAAATTGCACAGATATTTCAAGATATTGCAAAGGATTGCGTGGGATTGCATAGAGATTCCATAAAATTGCATAGAGATTGCATGTGATGGCATAGTTGCAAAAGATTGCGTGGGATTGCTATTATATTGCATGGAATTGTATAGAAGTTGCACAGAAATTTCAAGATTGCAAAGGATTGCTTAGGATTGACTAGAGATTGCATAAAGATGGCAAGATTACAAAGGATTACATTGAGATTGCATGGGATTGCACAGAGATTGCTTGGAGAATGCAAAATTTCAAAATATTACGTGAATGCATAGATATTGTATGGGATTGGGCAATATGTATGATATTAAATACAGATTGCAAAGTAGTGCGTGAGAGTCCATAGAGATTGCGTGGGATTGCATAGAAATTGCATGGGATTACACATAAATGGTACAAAGATTATAGAGGATTGCGTAACATTGCATAGAAATTGGGCACATATTTTAAAATTGCAAAGAATTGGGTAGAATTGCATGAGATGGCACACGATTGCATACTCCAGCTTACTCGAGTAATTACTCCCTCAGTCTCAGCTAATAGAAAAAGAAGAAAGTTTATGTTGAAGAAAGCCACATGTTGATAAATAAGGTAAGACACCCAGTAATCGCCTGGTGCCTAGTTATCGCCAATATTTATGAATATTTTGAATAACTAGCTCACAAGAATGTTTTCAGGTATTTTTTACCACAGTAGAGAATAATTTCTCTAAGGAAATGTTATGAAAACGACTATAATGCATGTTCACTTCCATAAAATAATAAGCTAAAGTTGAGGGCGATTATTGGGCCATTTATCTTAGTTCATGAAACTGGACTCAATTTTTTAGCAAATCTGGGATATATGGATAAGTCGGAGAATGCTTAAAATTTTAAATAATTTTTTACTTAAACTACCAAATGTTGAAAAATACCAGATACTTGGGTAAGCTTTAATAATATAGAATCCTGCATTCGATTTCCAGCAGATTGTATTAGTAAAATTTTTCTCTAAAAACTCTTTTCTCCGAAGAGTTCCGGAGAGTTCGAGGGTTGAAAAATGTGTTATATTTTATTTTTATTCTCTAAAAAGACTATATTCTGTTGAAAAACGTTGCGTCTTATCTTTAGATTATTTTTAGGAAATGTTTTAAATTTACCGGATGGACTGGAGTGTGTGACGACAAAAAATTTCATTGCTTTTGAAACGTAACATACTGCATTTACCAAGAAAGCCTTCATACTGAAGGCCAAACCACTTTACAAGTGAATTAAAGCAGGAACTTGAGATGATGTTTTCATTCCCTTGATTTTATCTTAGTTGCTTGAATTGCTTTTATAGCAATTCGATATACAGATAGTCAGGGAGATAGGTAATGAAACATGTTCTTCAAGATTTGCACTCTTAACTTAGAAGAATTTGAAATTACAGGCTATCAGAATTACATTGTTAGTCGATTAAGATACTGATGAACAAATTTTATTTGTTTTCTTCCTGATCATCTCGAGGTACCTTTTCTAGTTCTCGGACCATTTCTCACAGTCTGATTGGTAGATAACAGCTAATATTAAAGCATTGCATTGACGGATTCGGGCGGCCTTCTCGTACTCCGATCTACCCTGAAAGCCGGACTTAAATCCATTAAATGGAATTAATAAGCTTTACTATGCATGCACCGGGCCGTGAAATACGATACTGGCTGGTTGGCTCGTTAGGACGAGGGGTTTTATGCCCAGCGGATGCCTCAAGGCTTCCCTTACCCTCACTTTCACCATCAATCGCGAGTACCTCAAGAAGAGAGGGTAATATACACGCTATATTATATGCTAATTGTGATTTTCTTCCGTTTAATGTCCAGATGTTAACTGGTCTCGAATTTAAAGTGGTCAAAAGCCAATTAAAAGTAAGGGTACTAAAAATTCAAGTGTGGGTGTAGTTTCCACGTGGGCCTTTGAGAATGACTCGGAATAACTGAAAGTATTATATAAAATTGCTCAACCAAGGCGAGAAATGTTCTACTCTTGTACAAGAATCCTGTTATTGGAATCAAACAATGTACTGAAGACAACCGTGTGATGGAGTTTATTTGTTCGGATGTCGGAAACCATTAATTCTGCTAAAGATTAAACCCTTTTTCGTTGGAAATTATGGCACAGAATGGATGCGAAATTGCATGACACCCAGGCCTTGCAAAAACCATTGGAGCGTTCTTTCCTCTGATGATATCGAATTGCCAGCTCCCATGGTTCCTTCGAATGAGAAAGAATATTAGGAGTGGTTTATTGCAATCTCGATAAAACTTTTTTTCAGTTGAACAAATGAACTCTTCTAACACATTCATTTGAAAAAATAGATCCTTCTGTAGAAAATACCATTTGCAGTTACACAATTTTCTTTAAAATTTAGATGTATATCTGATAATGCTTTCAGTATAATAACTAGACATCTCTTTTTTCAAACATGAAACCATTGGATGCTCGGGACCTATTTTCCGATCCCTTTCGCTATTGAACAAGATCTCCAATACGTTTCTGAAGTTTTTTCTCTCGTGTAATACCACAGCTGAAGCAACTATGTTCAGTCGACACGCGCGTTTTTATCCTATAACCCTAACTAAACCAGCTCTACAAGAGACGCCCCACTGTGTTGAGGTATTTATGGAGGGGTGGTTTTCAGGCAATATGGATAGTGAATAATTCGCCAGTCACACCAGTTTTGGATCAAAATTCTACTGTTATCGACCTTGAAATTTGATCGCTGGAAGAGTCGCTTCAGTCTTGATTGAGCTGATCCAACAGTATTTTGTTTTAGGATATAGAGTCGAGGTACGATTTTATCATCAGTCAAAACTCATATAAAAACAAGGGGTTAATTACTCGTGCAATCCCATGCAATCTGTTTGTAATCTCATGCATGTAATCTCATGCAATCTGGAGCATTTTTGTGCAATCCGTTGCAATATTACGATCTGTATACAATCCCATGCAATCTTTACGCAAACTCATGCAATCTTTAGCAATATTCAGCAATCCTAAAATCTAGTGAACACGCAAAATTTAAGTAAGTAACTCCTCGTAGAAAAACTTAGTTGATATATTCGTACATTTTCTGAATATCAGTTTAAACTTTTGGACAGGCCTCGGGACAGGCAGAATTTATATTCATCAACTTGTTGTCACGTTTCTTATCTGCTACTACTTTGATTTATTTTGCCTTTGCTGGGAGGGAATTCAAGGTTGAAAAGTCTCGCTGTGGGGTAAAAGTTTCGCGACGACGAAATTGAATCCGGCATCGAAACTTCTTTTTATTTAAATAAACCGCTTACTTCAGCCCCTCATCGTGCGATCGATGCTGACCTCAGATGGTGATTCTTCATTCTTAAATATCGTGTCGTCCTTTGTGCCGAATTATTCGAGCGTGAAACACCTGTGGGCCACATCCTCGCAATATCGAGCTATTTTTTCGGTATAAATCGTTTGTTTTTTGTAAGCTAAACCATTCTATGAATGCGTGTACAAAAACACAATTTTGGATTTCGTCAAAACAAAAGACTATTGTGTAGCAATAAAGAGGAGCCGTTAACGAGATTAAAGACACCATTCATAAACGATGGATTTCCGAGGGGAACTCGGGAGGTTTTTGGCAACGATAAATAATCGGATAAACTGATCGGGGACTTTGTGAGTCAGTCTGTCACTACCGCCCGGGACAATCAGGACTTTGCCTTTGTTCGGGCGACCTTTCTTCAGTGTCACCCCGGCATACATATTTGTTCAGCACTTGATGGTGAAGCCTCTGAAAATAATAACGAATTCGGATCGTGTCCGGTGCACGTGCTAAGATGAAGTGATTAAGGTATTTGCAATTCCGAGCGACTTTTCGACAAAAGTGAAATGTCGCTAAGGGTGTTGAATGACCAGCACATTTCCATAAAAAAAACAATTTTCATTTAGTAAAGCTTGCAATTGTTTGCGGATTCCCTGTGAATAATACATTTACTTAAAATATTATTTTTTTAATAACACTTTTTTCCGGATGTAGATAATTAGCGGAAAGAGATACACAATTATTATATATTCAGACGGAAAGTACTGCGCCTCTAAATGAATCAGTAATTTATTTCCCAAAGTGAATTTATGTTTCTGCTGAGTTTTTAAATTTACTTTTCATATTCAGTAGAAATTAGCTACAGAGCAGAAAAAGTAACTGCCATGCAAGTTATGTATTTGATTCATATATCGTTGATTTTCCTATTCATGGTTTTCACGTTTTATTCAAAAAATAATCCCACCTCCATATCAAAAATTGTTTTTTCTCTCCATTCTCGTTTACTAACAATAAGCTTGATTTGACTGAAGTTTTATCAACGAATTTCACTTCCAAATGAATCAATGGGACCAGGAACATTTCAAAGAATTATGAATTCTGTCCTCTTGGGAATTCCGGGCCTGCTTGTGTTTTTCGATGACGTTTTAATTTTTGCAGCTAGAATAATATTCGGAAAAGGTACACGAAGTTTCCAAGCGCTTAGTCAGGTTTAAGACTAAAATTCAACCAATGCAATTTTTTCCAATCGCAGGTAAAATTTTAAGGATTTCGAATAAATGAATAGGGAATCTGAAAAATCTAAAACTGTTAACATTATTTCATGAAACATTTTTCTCTAGTACGTGCATTTCGTCGCCAATATACTTTGCAAAGTCGGCAAATTCATTTTCTCTTACAGAAACGTATTACCCTTGAAATAGGAGTTTCTGCCCTTGCTGCAGCTCGTTCGTTAAAAAAATGAAAAAATAAAATAAAACAAAAGGGAATTCCTTTTTTGCATTCACATATCTGTGGTTCGCGATCCTAGCGGCAACGGCGGGTGCAACACATATTGTAAGTACATATACCTACATATTATATGGATGCCGCAGGAGCGAGAGCGTTTAGTATCGCTGGTGAGAGGGGTTAGGCTGGAGTCTAAAGAGAGTATAGGAGCCGGAGGAAAAGGTATAGGTTAAATGGTATGAGGTTTTACGGCATGTCGTCGAATCGTCGCGTTGGAGCTGCGTGTTTTAATTTGACGTCACTCACCACGTCAGTTCCATCTGGTGTTGCGAAGCCTCCTCGTCTCGTTCGGGTCGAGCCAGTCACCCGGATTTAATATCACACCACCCCAGACTTTCCACCCCCATCCATTCCACTCCTTTCTTCAATTCTGCCCCTTTCTCAATTCCGTGATTTTAACACTTACGGACAGAGCGAATTTCCGCGATACAGGTTCTTATATAATAGGGTGTCCGTTATTTTGGCGATGTCGGCATTTTGTTTGTTTGGGGGGGGGGGGGGGGGGGGGGGGGGGGGGGGGGGGGGGGGGGGGGGGGGGGGGGGGGGGGG
>JBAGKK010060741.1:0-27840 GCA_037177015.1 Euceroptres primus
GCTCCTACGAAATAAACCCCACTAAAATTTACATCTCCTACTCCTCATCTTTCCCACTCCTGCTGACCTCAAATTTCAGCTATAAAAATTCGTGCATCGCCAGCAGAAGCGTCTCTTCGTTTCGAACAGTTTAAGTAAGAACTCGCTTAAGTTCTAAGAACACGGGTGTCCCGTCATTCTCTTCGTTTAAATACGGCTATCCTTACATAATAAAAAAACGGTAATAAAAGGCGTTTCCACCGAGGTAGAGTTTCTCACCAATGAAACCAATAAGTTAGGTGAATCATTTTAAAAACCTCGTAAATATTGTAAAAGCAGTGGAAGTGAACTGACGTACTAAAACAGACAATTTCGGGAATTGTGTCATCGGAAATAGAACGTTAATACGTTCTCTTCAGTGTGAACCGAACCCCGAAAACACCTCACGCAAGTATCAGTTGTATTCTTAGTTATAAGTCAATTATAAAATATAAATACTACCTACTGCAATTTTACCGTATACCCACAACAATAAATAATAAGTTGTAACGGTTTCCTATCGCCAGGGATAATTCACAAAATATTAAATGCTCGATTTTTGTTCAACTCTTCTCGATTTGTGACAATCTCTGGTTATTTAAATATTTAAATATATTAAATATAATTATTTACCTTGCTCTCAATCGGGTCAGGAAGCGAATTGGGCTTCAATAAGAGAATTGTAGTTTTAAATCACTCGATTCTTATCACGTACAAATGCTTTTATTTTTACAATGATTATGAACATTCCCTAAATCTTCTGGATTATTAGGACTTGATTTGACTTTTTGATTGTGGACCACCCTGAGGCGAGAATGATTGCGTGTTCGATTTCTTACGAATTTATTAAAAAGAAAACAACTTACGTTCTCTGAACGTTTGTATGTATTTACGGACGTCGATATTGCGCAGGCAAATTTCCTCGAGAAGCAGAATGTCTGTGAATATAAAAAATTAATTTCAATCAACACGGTCTAAGAAGGTTATTCTACCCTGAGCTAGCTCCCTGACGTGATCAACACTGCCAGATATCAGTTGCTAAATATTTTCTAATTGAAAACCATGGATCGTGCGACTATTGGCAGACGAGGTGCAATGTCTGTGCTCCACTTAATCTTACGACTACCATAGCATTCCTAGCCTAACCATCAAGTAAAATCCACAAGTCTTCAGAATCTTTTTGCAATTTTGATGAACGTTCGTGTATTCGTTCTCTTGGGTGTTGAAAGAAATATCCTTAAATGATTTTTAAGAAATAGGATTGTTTCGCAATTTCAGATAAAATAATTTTTAAAAAGGTATTTTTAAGCTGAACTCAGAGTGCTTCATACATTTTTTCCCGTTGCGTTATGCAAGAGAAAAAAATGGTTAAAAATCGGAGGCGCGAAAACGCTCATTTAAATGGAATCACGTGACCCTGGAAGCTGACAGTGGTTCTCAAATAATCTAGTTAGCGGTTGGTTTCTAAATGTGGTTACTATAGAATAAATGTTTTTATAGAAGGCAACTTTGAATGATTTTATGTTCCATTACATGAGTAGAAGATTGTACAGATTATAAATTATTATGCCTATTTCTAATTTTGATAGGATAAAGATACCAGTGGCTGACACCACCTCAATAACAAGTAAAAGAGTGACGTTATGTCTTCATGTTAACGTTAAAGGTTAATTCCGCCTTGCTTTTAAAAATTCAGTTACCATAAAAACATCTACTTTTGGTAGATTTCCACTATTGGCTCTCACAAAATCCTCTTCTAGCATGTTTTTTTAAAAAATATTTGGCGTTTGCCATTGATGTTGCGAACAAAGACACAACAAAACGTATGCACAGAAAAATGTATTTGAGAACCACTAACACCTAATCTGTGATTGGTGGAGAATCCGACCGGATTCACGTCAATCCAGTCCTCCAATCAAAATCGTTAAAATAAATTCAAATGTGAACATTAAATTAAAAATAGTAAACAAAATGTAAAAAAATATTTTTTTAACGTCTATAAAATCAGAATTTTATGAACTATAAGTTTCAAGTATTAGAAAACTGATATCTGACTTTGGAAACAACTCTATTCAAAAAACTAGGGAGATATTCAAATTTGAAAATTTTGGCCGTTTTCCTTTTAATGTACATAACTTTGGTTCTTTTTTAATGATATCAAGATGAACTTTTTTAAAAATTATTCATAATATGGCGTATTTTAAGAAACGTGATTTTGGGAAAAAATTTTTAACTTTTCGGATTCTTCAAGAATAAAATTTTGAACTTAGTTTTTGAAAAAACTCTATCTTTAATTTTTTAAAACTTTTTTTCGGCGATAGTTTGCATGGTCTTCTAGAACCTCTGCAAGCTTCATAATGGGATCTACCTAACTTTTCGAGCAGCACTGGAAAAGGTATAGCGCGTCGCGAAGAAACACTACACTGTCTAACATTTCTTGACTACTTTTTTCTTAAATAAAAGCAAACGCGAGTCATTTCAATAGGTTTTTCCCGTAGATTACAAATCCGGAAACGAAAATGCAATATAACGTTAAGTTTTTGGAAAAAAAAACGGGGTGAAGGTTCAAGCTTTCATTTCAGCCTACTTAGACCATTCTGTTATATCGAATTCTTATTCTTGGATAGGGGTTTCGAAAAGTACCTAAAATGTGTTTTTTAAAACATTTTGACCACTTTTTTTCCAAAAACTTAACGTGATAGAGCATTTTTGTTTCCGGATTCGTAATCTACGAGGAAAAAACCGATTGAAATGACTTGTGTTTGCTTTTATTTAACCCCTTAACTGCCGACCCAATTTCAAGAAACATGCCCAGACTGCCGAAAATTCAAAATTGCAGTTCAAACTCCTGATGGGGATTTTCTGAATGTGGGTCGAGAACTGATCAAAAAAATGTATGTCAATCAACATTTTCCTTTTGTTATAAACAATTTAGTGAACAAATGTGGTTTTTGGAAATTGGCTACTTTCTGTTGCTTTAAACTGCCATTTTTTGGAGGAAATGTAAGTGTAATAAAGTCTCATTAGAAACTAAATAGAAATAAATAATATATAGTCATTATTTAAACAATTTTTATCAAAAATGCACATTTGGACCATTATCTAATAAATATAATGCGTTTCTTCTGCAGGTGTGACTACAGATATCTTGTCAATGGTTCTCTTGGGTGACAACTTGATATTAGACAACAATTGTTAATCGTTTAAAGAACCTTAATTAACAAACGCATAATTTTGTCAGTTTTCACTGCAAAGGTTTAGTTTTTCTACAAAATCAATTGAAATTACCTTGCTTTTGGCTCTCAGTACTATCACAAACCTCCATTGGACAACCATTGTTGTTATTCACGAAGTTATGCATTCCTTAGCTAAAACTGTCTGAATAATAAACAATGGTTATCCAATGGAAATTTGCGACAGTACTGAACCAAAAGCAAGGTAATTTTAGTTGATCTACTGGAAAAAACTAAAGCAACAGAAAGTAACCAATTCCCAAGAAACCATATTTATTCACTAAATTATTTATAACAAAAGAAAAATGTTTTTTTATACGTGCTTAAGAAATTCTACTTTAAAGGTCTGTTTAGCAAGCGCAAAATGATAAATTCCCCACGAAACCATTATTGCAGTGCGTTAAATGACTTATAGATGTCTATGGTCCCCTTTAGGAAACCTACAAAATTTCGTCAGTTGTTGCGTATCTCTTACCGTTTTCGAGATATTTCCAAATTTTAAAAATTGTTAATGTTAAAACTTCAAATGCTTTGAATTTGGTACTTTTCACTGCAAATTCGGATTGAGCGACTGTATCAACACATTTTTTGATTCATCACGTGGTTTTTGATATTATTAGCATTTGCAAGAAGTGTACATTGAAGTAAACAGGGTGGTTTTTTCTCTTCAGGGTGGATTACAAGGGGTAAGATGTATTGACAGTCTTAGAAAACTTCCTTTGCATTCCAAGGAATATTTTCTTGAATGAAAACTGAGTGTTAGTATATAAAACTATGAGTAAATGAATTTTCTCAACTAGGGGTAGTTTTTCTGAATTCAAGGGTGATTTTCAAGGGTTGTAACTACATACATGTATATTTTACACAATTTCTGTATGTCTCAAAACATTTTTTTCGTCCATCACGTGGGGTGTAAAAATTATTGGCATTTGAAAGAAGTGATTGAAGCAAAAAGAGTGGTTTTTTCTCGTGGATTGCAAGGGTTAGGATGTATTGACATTCTTAGAAAACTCTTCTTTGCATTCCAATGAATATTTTGTTGAATGAAAACTGAGTAAACTATGTAAACAATTCCAGATGAAGCAGATCCAAAATTGCTATTCCTTTCTTTGACCGTTGTCGAAGACTTGTTGAAAGACCGTTGAAAACTGAGTGTTAGTATATAAAACAAGAAGTAAACGAATTTCCTCCACTAGGGGTAGTTTTTCTGAATATGAGGGTGATTTTCAAGGGCTGTATCTACATATATATTTTATATAATATCTGTATGTCTCAAAACATTTTTTCGTCCATCAAGTGGGGTGTGAAATTATTGGCATTTGGGAATAATGCATATTGAAGTAACAAGGGTGGTTTTTATCTCATCAGGGTGGATTACAAGGGGTAGGATGTATTGACAGTCTTAGAAAACTCCTCTTTGCATTCCAATGAATAGTTTCTTTAATGAAAACTGAGTGTTAGTGTACAAAACAATAAGTAAACGACTTTTCTCCACTAGGGGTAGTTTCTCTGAATTCAAGGGTGATTTTCAAGGGTTGTAACTACATACTAATTTTTTGGGGATATCTGTGTGCCTCAACATACTTTTTCATCCATCATGTAGGGTGTAAAATTATCCCAATTCAGGAAAAGGGCTTAGGGCCGGTTTCACCAACTGTGATTAAATTTTAATCCTTGATTAACTTAAGTTAATCAGTACCTTCCGTTTCACCAACTTTTAAACCATGATTAAGAAAGCCTAATCACCGTTTAACTTAATCGGCCATTTTTGGCCGGTTAGCGACTTAACCAGCGATTAACGGGTAATGGGGGTCAACATCACCTCAAAATTGAAGTTAAAGTGTAATGCAGCAACTATATTTTCTGCCATATTCTCAAAAAAATATTTTTTCGCGTTTTTCACTTCAGAGCACTTTACATTTAATTTTTTCAATCACAATCTACAAATTGTGTCAACTTGGATACGTATCGATCAAGCAACGCGTCATTGGTGACGTCAGAGGTCTACTTTGCGCGCTAAAACAAGTTTCGTCGCTCAGTCAATCAGAATCACCGTTTCAATAGAAACTAGACTTATAGCGAACAGAGTATACTGTTAACTAATCAGAGGTTAATAATTCATGGTGGAACGCTTCGCAAGTTAATCATGATTAAGACGCCTATTAAAACATAATCATGATTAGTTAATCATGGATTAAATCATAGTTGGTGGAATCGGCCCTTAATATAGTAAAGTACTTCATGGCAAAGTTTTTCAAAAAATCGGGAAAAACACGGTTTTTGAGCAGCCATATTAATTTTCAGACACAAAAAATTGTTAAACCACCTATGGAATCGTGATCAGCATATCCTAAAATATATATGAATACTCTTAATTGTTAATTAAAACACCTGTAGACTTAAATACACTAAAATATTTCAAGGCAAAGATTTGTCTTTTTCTGGCAGTTTGGGAAAAGTTTTAAATGGCAAAGATCTTTGCCATCGGCAGTCAAGGGGTTAAGAAAAAAGTCAAGAAATGTCGGAAAGTGTAGTGTGTTTCTTCGCGACGCGCTACACCTTTTCAAGAGCTGCTCGAAAAGTTAGGCAGATTCCATTATAAAACTCACAGAGGTTCTAGAGGACAATGCAAACTATAACCACAAGAAAGATTTTAAATTAAAAGTGGAGTTTTTTCAAAAATTGAGTTCAAAGTTTTGTTTTTGAAAAATCCGAAAAGTTTTTGAAAATTTTTTTTTTCGAAAATTACGTTTCTAAAAACACGTCTTATTGTGAATAATTTAAAGAAATCCTGACAATAGGTGAAATTCTTCAGATCACTTCCATGGAATTGCTCTTAATTAATGCCTCATTTGTCAATTTTTTCCTTCCAGGGTCAAAACGTACAATAGAAAAACGACATTTTAAGATTAATTTGGTTAATATTGTTGATGGCTCCTGGGAGAACCATTGAAATAAATTTTTCTAATGGAAGAATAGGAACTAAGATAATAATTTTCTAGAAAATGATTATTACTGTCATAAAGCTTATTAAAATACCTTTATAAACCACTAAGTATAAAGTTAATTTGGCTTAGATCATGTACAATAGCGTTTGACAAATGTTCTTCACCTATGGCTAAGTTCAATGATAACTGTCTGCCGTAGTACTGTGTTGTGCGTGAAAAATAGTTGACTGGCATTGACGCACTTCTGCGTTAAAAAAAAGATGTGCTATGACTGGCACTGACGCATTTCTGTGCACATCGTTTTGTTTTTCTCCTGACAGAAAGAATTGCATGAAACTCGGTACTATGGTTGTTGAATACAAATTTGAGGTAAAAATTCCAAAATTCAAAATGGCGGATCCAATATGGCAGCTGAAAGTTTTGAAAAATTTAATAAATTGGCCGATTTTTATGAAACTTGGTACTAAGGGATTTTTCGGATCGATGAGTACTAATTTGAGGTCAAAATTGTAAAATTTAAAATGGCGGGTCCAATATGCCGTCCGAAATTTTGAAAAATTTTATAAGTTCGATTTTTATGAGATTCGATATTATGGGGTTTTTCGGGTCACTGAGTAGTACTTAGTAGTACTCGTACTCAATTACTCAGTGAGTACGGATTCGACTTCAAAATTGTAAAATTCAAAATAGCGGATTCAATATGGCATCCGAAATTTTGAAAAATTTAATGGCCCGTGTAAAAATATATACCAGTTTGAGACCACGTATATATAGGTTTACGCAGCATGTATAAGACCTGGTCTAAAAGTGATCTCGAAGTGGTATATTATGGTCGCCAGGAGACCACGACCATTTTGACCTGGGCCGGCATTGGGTCCTGCGGGTCGGCCCTGACAGTCATAAAACCGAAGGATGCTAATCCCCTATTCACATTGCTTAAAATTGTTTATTTATTCATATCAACATTATATTTATTTTTATCGGCATTCCTTTTGGCAATATTATTTTCGAATGTTGTGTTAGATTTATTCTAATTTGAAACTCTTGATGGAAAATTTTAGATATCTGGAATCACGTCCGCTGAATAGAAATTTTAAACTTTCAAAGCGCTAATATCAAAATTGAAAAAAATTTGGTTATAAATTTAAAGGCTCTCTGCCTGGCAATACTTCAATTAAGGAATTTAAAGAAGGGTCCTCAATGTAGTTGGTTGTGAACCATGGTTGTAATGGACATCTGTAGGCAGTGTAGGGCCCTTTAAATGTTACCTGAGTGAGAAAGTTTATTACGGAAGAAAGATAGAATGAGAAAGATATAGATCTATAGATTAGCCATAGAAATTAGGGTCTATTTCACTAGTCTCAAAGTATTGCAGATATTAACTGAGCGGTGCATACCAAAATGAGACCAAAGTTGATCTTTTTCTGGTCTTAAAGTGGTAATTACTTTGTATATATTGTCACAAGGGGAAATGGCGGATTTTTATAAAAGTAGGTACTAGGGGGTTTTTTCGGGTCGCTGAGTACGAATTTGAAGTCAAAATTGTAAAATTAAAGATAGGGGATCCAATATGGCGTCCGAAATTTTGAAAAATTCAATAAATTGGCGGATTTTTATAAAAGTAGGTACTAGGGGGTTTTTCGGGTTGCTGAATACGAATTTGAGGTCAAAATATCGCAAGATTTTCTATTGTGAAACGTCGTACCTCCATTGGTGCCAGCTTGGAGCTTTTCTTTGCTGTTGTCTCGAATGCTGGACCTATTTCTCGTTCGTATTTCTTGAACAAATCCCTCGATATTGGCGAAATGTTCAAACAAGCCACAATTTTATTCAAGGCATATTTTTTGTGACGAGTGTTTTACCTGTAGGAACCATTGAGATAGTAGAACAGTGAAGGCAATGGACACTCAAGATTGAATATAGACCTGTGAGTTTTTCTTTCACTATATTAATTATATCAAATCTTTTGTTGCACAAACAACACTCCCGATTTTTAACAAGTTCATCCATATCAACAATTCATCTTCCCTCAAATCGATGTCCCTCTTGAGATGATCCAGGTTGTTCAGCGACTGTTCACTTGCTTCTCGCTCAGGTTTTCTTCTTGCTGCGTGCATCGTCGCAACACGCTTCAATTTAGCTGCAACGACATATTTCTCGGTTAATTTCCCTTTATGTTTCCGTTGACTAGACATTTTTTGATTTTACACACTGATAATTTTTGGTAAACTGGTGCACGCCTGCTTCAACGACGTGGGTTGGTTTGGATAGGTTTGATGAGCTCTGCGCAACGTTGCCGCGATCACTTCTACGGCCGTTGATGGTAGTGTGTATGCGTGTAGATAGTTTGAGACAGTGTAGATACAGAAGTCGACTGCACGCTAGTAAAAGTTTTGATGCGCCGCTAAGGCATTACCGTGCCACTCGAGGCATCCAGGCAGGCCTAACTTTTGTCTGGGACAGCCTTCCGACACAAACCTTAAAAGTCGAATACAAAATTAATTTTGACGAATGATGAATGAATTGATCAGCGAATGAGGCGAATGAAGCTGCCGACGAATGATAAATAATTTAATAACGGATGAAGTGAATAAGGAATAAAGGATTACGGATAAAATTTTTATTCGTAGGTCATTCGAATAATTTCTCAATCGAATAATGCCCACCTCTGCTATTAATGAATATTTAAAAGGATGCAAACAACTTTTGACAGGTGACATAAAAAATTAGGACAATTTATTGTACCATAAAAACATCAAGTTTATAAAATCAACTGCACAAAATTCTGTTTTTATTTGTATCATGTTGTTAAATATATAATCTGTATATTGAAATATATAAATCCACAAATTACGCGAAATAGTCGTGTAAATATGACTTTGAAATTTATCCGATACACTGTTGCCCACTCTCCCATACACTTTGGAGCAAATTGATTTTTCACAATTAAGTTGGTCAAAAATGGCTGCAAAAAGGGGGAACGTTTTTTTTCTCCTAAACAAATCGAATAACTTCGTTAACAGGCCGAGAGTCAAGCGACACTTAGGTCGGGCTGATTTCATCCCGGCTGCAAAAATTACAAAAAATAGCCCTGTTGATGTACAATATGAAATCGCGTGCCTGCCTGTTCAGATCGGTTGCGTTTGTTTATAACAAAATTTTAAAGTTGTATTTTTAAAACCATAACTGTGCTCATCGCGATCCGAATGAAATTTCGCACACAGATGCTAAAAACATTACTCAATATAAATTCGAGTGCCTGTCACTCGAAATCGGTTGCCAAATATCGCCTGTCTATCAAAAACCGGTGAAAAAAAGTGCATAACTCGCCTCATCGTAATCCGCACGAAAAAAATTTTTCGCAACGCCCTGTTTGAAAGTTTGACTTCCGAAGCCTGTATAGCGCTTCGAAAGTGACCAATTTCAGAAGTATTTACTTACTTCCCGCTACGTCATCACTTTACCTCCCTACGGAAGAAACCGAATTTGATTTCTTCTTTCGTGAGATTGTCCAATGAACGACAACTTTGAGTTTAGCATTCCGAACTATTGCGCATGCGTTCAGCAGAACTGTTATCAAAAGTTACCGGTTTTTGATTGTCAGGCGATATTTCTCAACCGATATCGAGTGGCAGGCATTCGAATTCATATTGAGTAATGTTTTTAGCGTCTGAGTCCGAAATTTCATCCTGATCGCGTTGAGCACAGTTATCGTTTTCAAAATACAACTTTAACATTTTTTTTATAAACAAACGCAACTGATTCTGAGCAGGCAGGCACGCGACTTCATATTGTACATCAATAGGGCTATTTTCTGTAATTTTTCCAGCCGGGATGAAATCAGCCCGACCTAAGTGTCGCTGGCTCTTGGACTATAAGGGATAACACCACTTTGACCCGCCGACATTTAAGGCTTTTTCGGGATGAAAATTCAATAACACTAATTTATTATACATATATTAAAGTAGAAATTTTTTTTTTTTGTTATATTAAAAAATGGCGGCTTGACAGCTGATGATCGTAAGCGCTTTGAAAAAAGAGAGTCAAACAGTGGGCACGATAACTCAACCTAGATATGACCTAGAACAATTAAACAAAAAAAAAAGTTTTTTAAGTTTAAAATCTAGTGAAATACTTAGCCGTTTTAAAAAATGTGCCTTTTTAATGAAATCTCATCGATTCAAAGTAAAACATAAATTTTCAACCAAAAATTTCGTTACCTAAAGTTACACAGAAAATCGTGATATCAATATTTTGAAAAAATGAATTACAAAAAAATTTAATTAGATTGATTGAAAATTGGAGGAGCTAGAATGCCCACCGATTTTAAAAATGCTGTTTCGAGGAAAACGCCCTTTCACTTTCGATATCGTTTTCTAACTAATAAAATATGATTTTCACGTGTATAAGGAGTACTTAAAGCGAAAAAAAATTTCCAAATTTTGAAGCGGTCAAAGTGGTGTTACCCCTTAATTTTTATCTCACAAAATCGGGATTAGAGTCATTCGAAAGCTACCATTCTTACACGAATCTAGAAACAAAGCTCTAGGTTAAGTACAGCTGTATGACTCTCTTCGATGTGTGTATTCGTGTGGCGTTCTCTATTTGTCTCCATTTTAAGTAAGCTGATATACAGGTGTCATGTCGCCTCGAGCATGCCCTCAAGAAAAAATGTGACTAGAAAATAATGACACGAAGCATGTCGTTTTTTTTCTATCATTTTTTCGTAAGAATGACAGTAAAATAGTGACAGGAGAGTCATTTTTCTCTATAATTCTCTGTAGTTTTCCCTGTGGTGACATGCCTGTCATTATTTTCCTGATAGGGTGCAACTCAGTGAAACACGTATACGTTCGTTTAGTATGTCTATTTATTATATAAGACCGACGATGCTTGCGTACGGTAACAAACTATACAAAAATAATGGATGAGGCAGCTAGCGCCCTCTACATACCAGTGCCCATGGATGGCACGGGTCACTCAAGTTCTGGTTACTGGGTCTTACACCGAGTCCCGATTTGTGCTTCTTTGTGGTTGCAACTCACTAACCCCTTAGTGAGTATGTCTGCTGTCATCTCTTGAGTGCTCTTGTACTCCAGCTTGTTGCGGCCTTCTTTTAAGGCGTTTGCAGGCTCTGGTCACTAGTATAGGCAGCCGTGCAGAAACATATTCTGATCCTGTTTTGGGTTCTCGTTTGATCGCGCCACGTATGTTTCACCCCTGCACGTCTCCCCGCTGACTCAAGCTTCGATCTGTCTCCCTTACTATTTCCTTGTCATTCCTTCTTTCCCTTTCGCGAACGTAAGCGACGTGGTGCGTGATTGAAAATTGTTAAAAATGGTTGAAAATGTTGAAAGTGAAGAAAAAATATATTGACAAGAGAAAGTGTTCTGAACTGTTCATCAACTCGCAGTGAACATTTCATCAATATCCGAAAAATGGAAAGATCGGTTCGAAGTGAGTTAAAGCATCAAATAATCCGCATTTAGCAGACATAACCTACAATGATGTTTTTACCAACCGGTACGTAATTTGTTGTCATCATTTTCGAACCGAGAATTATTGATGCGGTGTTAAAAAAAAAACTTAAGGATGGAGCAGTACAATTCAACTACAATTTACAATTTACAACAATTTATTCTGATGTCGTGCGAGGTGACATATTAGTTTATTATTTTATTCTTAGTTACTTTATTTATTTGACTTGTAATTATTCTGCGATTAACATTTTATTTATATGTATATGTATATGTTATATATGTATGTATAGGTATTATATGTAATGTATTCAGTTTAATTTGCAAACAATATTACACTGAAGCGTCGATTTATTGCGCCTCCGGATACGCTTCCAGGAATTTTTTTGTGAGGGGTCCAAGGGGACGAAGAAAGCTGAGCTCGGAGCTCAATGGAGTTGCGCAAGCACCTTAGCAACAAAGTGCGCAGTAATGGCGCAGTAGTCTACGCGGAGAATTCCATCGGTTCGCATCAGTTTGTTTGCAGTGTTTTGGTTAGGCGTTATATCTAATAGTTCATAAATAATAACTAAATAAAACTTAAAATTAAAGTAAACGTTAAATTAAACTTATATTTAAAAAATATTTTTCACTCGTGACAAGAATCAAACAGAAATAGTTCATACGGCCCTGACTTGTTTACATTTAGAGAGACCCCGGTTTACCCAAAGGCCATTCAGGAGATCCCCGAAACCCGCAATAAACCAAAGCTTCAGTGTATTTACAATAAAAACTGCTTTAAAACATACTTTCGTTGTATTCTATTTCTTTATAAAACACACTTTTATAAAGAAAGCAATAGAAAAGCAAATAGGAATACATAAATAATTATTTATGTATTTCTACTTGCTTTTCTGTTAGTTTTTTCAGTTTATTTAGCTTTTTAATTTTATTATCTACAAATTATCTTCACACAATCTCAATTATCTGTACGGTCATCTATTATTTTATCTTACAAAATTGGGTTCTCGTTTGATGGTGCCATCGACGGATATGTTTCTGCAACTCTATAGCACTGAGTGACCAGAGTCTGGGCGTTTAGTATGAAGTTCTTTATGGGCAGACCGATCTCATCCATAAAACGGTGCAGGTTCTTTTGGCGCTTTGCTCCTTTGGATGCCTCTGAGAGTCCCATGTACTCAGTTTCAGTGTTCCATAATGGCACCGTTCGCTGTTTCCTCGCCTTCCAACTAACAGCGGCTCCAGCGAGAAAGAAGGCATATCCTGTATAGGATCGTTGACCGCCCGTACACATATTCCCAGTCTGCGTCCACTTTTGGAGAACTTGATTTCGCTGTTTCATATTACAGTACCCTTCAGGTACCGCAAGATTCTCTGGCCAGTGACCCAGTGCTCTTTCGTGTAACAAGTGTTGAACTGGCTTAAAAAGTTCACTGTGAACGCGATGTCTGAACGTGTTGCGACAACTAGCATACCCTTCACGAAATGGATATGACTTCAAGTCCTCGTTTGAACTTGACTCAGATTTGACCAGTGCGATATTCAGGTCCAATAGAGTCTGTACGGGATTTGAATTCTTCATCCCGCAACGGTCAAAAAGGTTTTCAGTGTACATCCTTTGGATTATCTGAAGACTCTTCATTCTCGATAAATTCCATTCCCAGATAGTGTCGGATTTCCCCCAGATGCTTCGAAGCTTATTTCTTCGACCAAGTCACGTTTCAGTTTTTGTATCCATTCCTATAATCATATCATCGACGATGATCGATTATCGACTCTCTTCCAGATTTTGCCGTGTATACGCACGGATCGGATTCGAGGGGTGACAATCCGAAATTTTTGAACTCGATATCCAGTGTTTTGTACCATTGTCGTCCAGGTTGCTGAAATACATAGAGAGCCTTTTTCAGCAAAACTACTTTGTCTCCTTCCTGATGTTTTGAAGCATTATCGAAGCCTCTTGAGTTTTCTTCTTTTCGGAATCGTTTGATTTGATTATGTCCTGTAGAACTTCCTCTAGGAAATCGGGTATCTCCATGTTACCAGATTTCCTAATTTCCTAATTGAAAGATTTCTTCTTTCAATTTTTCGTTTAGATACGCAGTCGAGACGTCCAATTAATGTATCGTCATATTTTGTTCACCTGCTACGGCCATTACTATTCGAATAGAACTTAGACGAGCTGTATCTTTGACTGTATCTTTTTGCCACGAAACGGTCCTTTCGTCTTGCGAGCTTTCCATCCACATCGAATTTGTTGCGAAGTTTCATACGACTGCCGATTACATGTCGATCAGCCGAACAATCGTGTACTTCAAATGTTTCCTTTTTGAGCAGCGGCCTAACCTCGTCGCGGATGGCTCTTCTCCATTTTTCTACGTTATCTCCAGATAATGCTTCCTTCAATGATATTTCAGCCAATCCAGCGAACTCTTTTTCAGAGGTGTCGTCTTCAGAATCATATCTCTCAGGAGCTGGATGATACGGATAATACATCTTTCTTGGTCTTCCTTTAAGACCTGTTCTAATGTAGTAAGGGCGACCAGGACCTCTTCCGGCAGGTACATGTAACCCTGTAAGGAAGTGAGGAGGATTCTCTTCACCTTCCCCTTCCTCTTCATTTTCTGATTCTACTTCGACGTTGAGTGGCAGGGGGGGTGCTGTTTCCCCTCCCGCACTGTCTTTCTCTCCTTTATGAAGTTGTACTTCCAGGGAGCCTGTTTTCGTCGATTCTGTCTCTGCTGTATTTTTCGGTGAAATATCTTCCGGGATGAAGTCCTGATAGTCTCCATTCCTTTCGAAGCCGCCCAGAGAAGCTACATTACGAGTCACTTGGATCTTTCTTTCAGCGGGTATCCATACTTTGTAGGCTTTTGACTTCTCGGAATAGCCTGTGAAAATACACCTTTGAGATCGAGGGTCAAGCTTCCCCTTATTCGGAGTCTTATTCAACGTGAAAGCTTGACAACCAAATGTTCTGAAGTAAGAGATGTTTACTTTCTTACCTGTCCAAATTTCAAAAGGAATCCTACCTTGGAAGCTACTTGATGGGCAGCGATTGCGAATATGATTTGCTGCTCCAATCGCCTCTGCCCAGAACGATTTAGGGAGATCCGCTTTAATAAGCACGCACCTGGCCATCTCGAACAGAGTGCGATTCCGTCTCTCTGCCACGCCGTTCTGTTGCGGCGTATGAGGCACCGCCAGCCTTCTTTTTATAAGACCAGGGTCTTATATTTTTGAAAAGTGGAAAGCAAGTCACTTTAATTTTAAAAACCTAACTTCGCACCACCCGGTGCTGTCGTCAACAAAAGTGACGAGTATCTCGAACCACCCATGAATTTTTTTCGCACGGGACGATAAACGTCTGTAAGACAGACGACAGCAGACGATTTTGTTTTATCAGGGCTGCCACCTTAAATCTAAGAAATCTTGTTCGACTCTCTGTTTCCTACCCACTGTTTACCAAACGATGCTTATAAAGAAATTATTTATAATATTTTTCTTTTGCAGTTTAAAAAGCTTTGCGTTATCAGATATTCTAGCTAACACCCTTAGCAATATTTATCACTAGCATAAATATTTTTAAATTTGCCAATTTCTTTGCAAATACTTGCTAAAGTGAAGGTAAATTTTTTCAGCATTGCCTCAAAAACAGTTTTTTTCTTTTTTCTCTTTTACTGATGGATTTTCATGGCTAAAATATTTGGACGTAGTGTGTTTGCATGAATGTTCTTTATACCTACAGTTTGAAACAAATTATTTCACCCATTTTTCAGATAATTCAAAAGATCCACTGTAGGCCACTCTCCCTTAATGAAAGACTTTCAATGTATCATTTTTTTAAAATATGGGGTGGAATTTAGTTGATAAGTAAAACTTTTTTCAATTTTGGAAATATAACAATATTATAACAATCAAATTTATTTCTTTTGACGTTTTTTCAGATTTTTTTTCAATTTTTAGAATATAGCAATGTTGTAAGTACTAAATTTATTCCTCTTGACGAGTCGAATCGATTGACCTATATTACAAAACCTTTTGTGACCAACTAATAATAAAAAAGTGGTAAAGCTATTTCGATTTTTGGAGAAAACGAAAAAAACATTTTTCTGAACCCCACCTTTTTTCCTGATATTTCGAGGATTAATAGGTACCAATATAGTCTACTTACCATAAATTTCTTATTTGCCATTTTTTTATTTTTCATTTTTGCTTCAAAACCTTGTCATTTTGGCAGTTTTTGAGATTTTAAGGTTTTCCTTGTTTCAGTTCATCAAGTCTTTTGCAATCTTTCGTAACCGAGGAGAAAAACAAAAAATATTATCACCCAACACACCTGAAAATTGAAATAGCTTTACCAGTTTTCATTTTTTCTGTGTGTTATTTTTTCGAAAATTGAAATAGCTTTTCCAGTTTTCATTTTTTCTTTGTTTCTCTCATCGGTTTTGAAAGATTGCAAAAACTTGATAAACTGAAACAATAAAAACCTTAAAATCTCAAAGATTGACAAAATGGCAAGATTGTGAGGCAAAAATAAAAAATAATTTTTCCGATATTGGTACCTATTATTCTTCAAAATTTCGGGGGGAAAAAGGTGGGGTTTTTGAAAAAACAATTTTGTTTCGTTTTTTCCAAAAATCGAAATAGCTTTACCATTTTTTAAAAATTATTTTTCATTTTCCTCATAGATTTCGAAATAGTGAGAAAAATTTGACAAACTGGAACAAGAAAAACCTTAATGTCTCAAAAATTGCAAAAATGGCAAGGTTTTAAAAGTAAAATTTGCAAAAAACGAATTTTCCCCTTAAAATTTAAAAATATTCGTAAAAAATGTAAATATGTCGCTATGTTAACTTAAAAAAATACGTGGCCCCTATTTTTTCACGTAAAAAAACATACTTCATTGGCAAGCGAATTCTAAACAGGTCGCCCGCCTTAAAATGGATTCGGTCAACTCTTAATTCAGAAATTAAAAATTTTGTCCGCAATTTTGGCAACCGAAAATTTTTGTCGTTAATTTTTAGTCTATAAACTTTTTGTTCGGAAATATTTGCTGTCGGTATTTCTCTCTTTCGTTAGTTTCAACTTATTGTTAAAATTATTTTTCAGGAATGGTATCGAGCTTCTGTTCAGGAATCTGAAGAAACTTCAGGTCATTTTTCGATATTTTCCAATTATTTCTACAAATTCAAAATAGTTTGACTAAATATTAAGCTGAGTATAAGAAATTCTGCAATACTATAGAACTTTTTAAATAAAATTGGAGTTTTCGTCTAAAAAGTTTTCATTTATTAACATTTATTGGCTTCCTCTGTATTTAGAAAAATCCCCTTTTTCGAAAAAGATATTTCCTATTGTCCCTAAAATTGAACTGTTGAAACGCTGTGATCCCTGACATTATTATAGTCAAGCTACTCGATTTTACATACAGATTCGCTTCTTTATAATCGAGATTATTTGAATTCGACATTTGTTTTATTTTCAGAATTCAGAGCTGTTCACTTTGACATACGGTGCTCTCGTAGCACAATTACTGAAGGACTATGAAAATGTTGAAGATGTGAACAAACAACTGGAGAGGATGGGGTACAATATGGGAATCCGATTGATAGAAGACTTTTTAGCTCGGACAGGTTCTGGTCGGTGTTACGATTTCAGAGACACAGCGGAGAAGATTCAAACCGCTTTCAAAATATACCTGGGAATAACACCTACAATCACTAATTGGAGTGCCGCTGGAGATGAATTTTCTTTATGCTTTGAATCCAATCCACTAACAGAATTCGTCGAACTCCCAGATAACTGTCTACATTTGAAATACTGCAATTTATTAACCGGAGTGTTACGCGGTGCTTGTGAAATGGTGCAGATGGAGATTGCTGCGTGGTTTGTACAAGATCAACTAAAGAACGACAATGTGACTGAGGTGCGAATAAAATTTATTAAGAGACTAGAAGATGCAATTCCAGCTGGTGAAGATTAAGAGTGCATTTTACTCAGAAGTGTAATTTAAAAAAATAAATAATTTAAATCAGTAAATGCTATGATTTTTGCAGGCTCAACAAAACGTGGCATTGAATGAATGTTTCATTTACTTTAAAACCAATACACAATACTATTAATTGAGCCGTTTGCTAGAAAAACGGCCTAAGTCGACTTAGGTTTTTGCACAAAATTCTTAAAGAAACTTTTCAAATCGTGATTCTACAGAGTAAAACGCATCTTAAAAACGGCAATCATCTGTAATATGAAGAACCACTCTTGGACAATAAATATAAAATCGCAAAATCGATTATTGAATCTGTATAAGGGCGATTGCAAAAAAGTCAACCATATTAGACCACGAAATTTCCGAAAAAAATAAATATTCCATGCCGCCCAAAATATTTTGTTTTAAACACGTTCTGAATGTTTTTAAATAATGTGAATGCATGGGAAATTAATATACAACTTTAGGAATTGAAATCATTTTGTACTTATCGAAATGAAGGGTGACACTGCATACGTGCGTAAGTGCCAAATTTCCGAAAATCGTTTTATTGGCTTAAACTACTTGTTTTCTCCTAACTCATGTCCTGGCAGAAGATTTTGGTGACGTCACAAAAAAAGCATTAGTTGTACGATAAAAGTATTTATACAAAATTCATTACAAGCTGAAACAGTTGAAAGAAATCTTGTTTTTCTCAATGTCATCCTTGAAATCGATATTTGATCATTTTTTTCTCCGAAGTCGTTGCTTCTTTCTGCCTGCTCTTTTCGCGATTCAATAGAAATAAATAATAGCTCGAAACTTGTTTTTAGTTTTTTTTTTTAATTCCAAAATAAAAAAGTTATGCAGCTTTTTCTGCGTTAGGACCGGCGTTTTTGGGGATGCGTCGTTCTTGGACAAGGGTTTCCTCGGAGATGATTGTTTTTTTCCAGGCGTTCAGTAGAACAAGGATTTCCTCGGAGATGGTTGCTTTTTTCCAGGATTCAGTAGAACTAAGTATTAGCTCGAAAGTATGTACACCTTAATAAAGTTCGCAATGTACGACATTCGACCTTGACAGAATAAATATTTGAAGAATCTTTTAAAATTATTGTAAGAATAGGTAGAAATTATTTAAAATATGGAAAACATCTGTGATCACGCGATTTATTTGATACTGACTTCACAGATTCAAGATATCCTCTCCTTTGATAAAATTTTCACATTTTGTAAAATATATTGTGCAAAAATAGTGATTATTATTGACTGCTATTTGGAAATACTGATGAGAAATCGATGTTCAATTATATGAAAATCTTCGGTTAGCCTAAAATTAACAAATCTACGTCGTATAATAAATAGTCGTATATTGAATAAATCGTATTTTGAATCACGATCCTCGAGTAGGTATTTATAAGATAGGGAAGGAAATGTGTAGGAGAGGGGATAGATTTTAAATCGATCGGGGAATCGCATGGTGGTTGTAACCATTATGCTTGTCCCGCAACACCGCTTCGACATGGGCTATTGACCACTGCTGTTCTTTGCCACACATTTCCTATAAACAATTTTTCACCATACATCTTTATCCTGACATACATATTTTGCTTTTTTTGTGTCCATACACTTTTTCATACCAGTTCTTCTATTTCTTTCATTCCTTATATCCTTTCATTTAAGAGTCTCGCTCACATACTGACACTATTCTTTTCTTGGCCTACCTCTGGATACGTAACCATTCACTTTACATAAATATACTTGCTTTGTTAAACGTCCTTCATCCATTCTCTCGACTAGGCCAAACCATCTCAACAAACTTCTTTCACTCAAATCCATCAGTGTTTCCTGTACACCACATTATTAAGCACCCACTCATTACTAACTTTGTTTATTAACGTTCTACTGCATATATGTTCCTTAGAAATCACATACCAACCGTGTATTGCTATTTTCGCTTTGTGATATTTTTACTTCTCTCTTCCACTGTCTACAATCTTCCTACCCTCCTCCACACGTATCAGTATTTCACCATTTAACCTTCCATCAGCAGAAAATAAACGTTCGAGGTACACGAAGTCTGCAACCTGCACACTGCCTTCTTGTCACCTCATCTGATTCTGCCGTGACAACCTCATCATCCGCAAACGTTAGCCTACATACTTTAACCGTTCCGAAATCAATATCCTCTTCTTCTAAGAATGTCATTTTTAAACATTTGTTCTGCTTGATAGAATCCGAATTCCAACTTATATTTGGTGACGTGTTGTAAAGATTCAGTCCAATATCGGGCTTTGAACTTTTCGCAAAATCCATCTAAATTTTCTGTATTGTCCTTGACAATTGTCGCGCATTTCGTGCGGAAACTTCATGGGAGACGAGTTTCTCTCGAAGCAGGGCGTTTTGGGGGTGATCTTCAGTGTTCCTGATGTTGACATGTTTCCTCTGGTGTTGCCTAAATTTGATTCCAGTTCCGTGACCTTTTCTTCTAGTTCGGCGATCTTCCTTTCTATTGAGCGTATGTTATGGGCGTTTCAGCTAATGTCTCTTTCGGCGGTTTTCGCGAGTAGTTGGTTAGCATTTGATGTCCGGTTTATGAAGTTGCTAAGTCTGCTTTCCACTACCGTGAACCGTGTTTCGTTCATATTTCTAAATGATCTGATCTTATATGTCATGTCAATTGAGACTCTGTTCTCAACTTCTTCAATTTCACCTCGTAATACTGTATTTATATAGTCTACTCTAGTTCAAGTCGAGAAACTCTAGTCTGAATGTTTTTGGCGTCGAAATTTAAGTTTTCGTACAGCCGTCGCAACTCGTTATGCTTGCTTGGTCCTTCGTTCCTAATACTGGGGCGGGGCGTGGTTTCTTCAAGATTTCCTTCTAGTTCTTCTTGCAAAGAGCTGATCACGTTTTTCGTTGGGTTTTTCGGTATGGCCCCTGAATAGTGTGTCGCCCATGGAAGGGTATAGTCCTCAAGTACCTGTTCGTGCGATGTCAGGAGAGCAGCTCCCTGATTATCGCCAATAAGTGGATTCGTTTCACCAGTGGTGTCTCCTGCTTTGGCTTCTTAGCCTGGTAATTCCAGCATGTCCGTGGCGTTAGCGTTTCCACGCTTGGTGGGTCTGCCCCTTAGGCGTGGAATGCTATTCTTAAGAGCAGATCGTCTGTCTCCTCGTGCCTTCGTGCCCTACATTGAGCGCCAATGAAACGGTTCATTCTCCTGAGTCTAACTCAGATCCTTCTTAATTAAATGATTAAGGAAAACGAGATAGAAGAGATAGAGATGAAGAGATGGAATATTCTTATTCTTAAGACAATTTATTTCAATAAGCTCTACAACGACGTGACGCGTTGCATCGTTTGCTGACTTTTAATCGCTGCCGTAATTATTACATAAGGTTGCTTTGTTAGATATATTACGCGAGGTAGTCCATGTCGAAATAATAAATGAAGACAGTGGAATTCCAATAAAGAAGTTGAACAAGTGGACCACGCACAAATTATTCCGTGGACCGCGATAGATCGTGGGTGACGGATACGCAAATTAATAATAGTTCTTTTGCGGTAAACTTAAATTAATATTGGAGAGGCGCGCGAGTTACAATAGGCGGTGGATCATAAGTGATCGTCTCCTAATAATGAACAATGGTGCCTTCGCAGCTAAATTAAACTCACATTGAAGTAGATTTCTCGTCCCCTTGGACCCCTCACACATCAAAAAAATTCCTGGAACCCGTATATTGGAGATGGTAGTCTGTGGCGGCGTACACCGTTTGGCGGGTAGCGGGATGAGAGGTGCCGAGGTTGTGCCTGGGATGATGAACCAGTTCTCTGTTGGAGCCCAGAGCTAGAGTAGCGTACCTGAGCTCGGATGTGGTCAGAAGTGATACTTAACCCTTTGAGTTTTCCAGTGGTACTGTGCGCGGTTGGAAGTGTAAAGTAGTGACGTCACTGTGCTGTAACCAAAAAAATTTTTTTGCGCTCCCCGCGTAATTAGCGGCCATTTTGTGCTGGATGGCAGTTACGCCAGAAGGATCCTAGATCTATTCGAGCGCTTTGTGAAAAGCCTGGACGGCGGAGTCAAAACGCGCGCGATGGTGAACGAGGTTCCAACGGAAGAGTTGACGCGTGCGCAGAAGGAGGTTCAACGACAACAAGGGCGGCGTCGAGAGGAAAAAAACAGGTACGAGTCAGCTAGCGGCCCTCAGTGCCGAACTTGAGCGGTTTAAGCAGGCTCGAGAATCACCACCATTTTCGCAAGCATCAGCCACAAGCGGAGCGGGAAGTAACGTGACAGCTGAGACGCTTCGCTCAATCGGAAGTGTTCTACGAACACAATCAGAGTGGTTTCAGCGGATGTCTGCAGAAGCCCGAACTGGAGGTTCAACACAGCCGTCCCTTGTACTTGCAAATCACGAGCATGGCTCGCCAAATTGGAAAACGCGAAAGTGATGTGTGGTCTCGGAGATGCTGTTGTCTATAGTGTTGCTCGTGCGCGAATGAAATCTTCGGCGCTGACGTAGCTCCTGAATAAAGGAAACGAAGTGAAAGACTGGACAACGTTCAAAAGCGAATTCACTTCAATATTTACGGCAACTCTCGACATGGCGGATAGTACGAGGTTATGGTGGCACGTGTGCAAGGGCCAAAAGAAAATTCCTGTGACTTCGTTATAGATAAAGTGTGTCTGTGTTCGGTACTTAACCTGTCAGTGAGTGCAGTGCGTAACGTGGTTGCACGAGCGCTATGATCAAGGAGCGCAGGCGACCAGTTGTATGCTCGTAAGTTTAAGACCACTGATAAAATAGTCCAGGCTGTAGTGGCGTATGAGCGTCACGAGATGGGTAGACGAAGCCGGATTGAAAAGTCTAAGCAGACGTGAGGCAGAAGCGATACCGGACGAGAGTGGCGAGAGAAATGACGCCTCAAAGAAAACAACACAAAGCCAACAACAAATGGTAACGACCCATCACAGGTTAAGACAGCGAATGATCGTAAATGTTATAATTGTAACGCGACAACGCATATAGCGCGAAATTGGTTCGGTAATCGAGCAGTAGAGTCTTCCGGAACTGTAACAGAAAGTGTAGATTTTGAGAACTTCTAGACGCGTCAGTTAACCTTCAATGTGGTTCCCGATACAGCTCACCGATTCGATATTATTTTGGGCCGCCTCTTTACTAAGGCACCAAGCTTGGGTTATACGCTTATAGGGAATAAGTTAAAGTTTATTGATTTTGATGATAGTTTATTCGTGAGGCGGCAGAATAGGGATAAGGCTAGAGTGGCGGAAGATATGACTCTTGAATCCGGGACGGTAAACTATATTAATGTTTTGACTGAAGACGTCATAGTGCTGATGTCAATTATTAATGTGGGTGATGTGCCTGTGGAATTGAAGAGTAGTCTGAAACTGGGGGGAAATGTATTGGCCATTCAACCTTTGCCTACCCCAGAAAAGCGTAAGTTGACGATTTGTCAGGAAGAGGTCGAGTTTGATAAAAATATTCCAGGCGAACAAAAACAAGAACTTCTCGAGGTGATAGACGAGTTTAGGGACTGTGTGACTAATGACGTGTCTGAGCTGGGACGTACCAGTAACATTACAATGGACATCAAAATAAAAGAAGGGGCAACTCCATTTCAGGCAAAACCTTATCGGTTAAACGTGAAGGATCGAATGGATTTAGATAGTGAAATTGAAAAGTACAGAAAGGTAGGCATTATTACGGACACCAAGTCTCCGTGCGCAAGTCCAGCTTTCGTCGTGCGAAAGATGGACGGCAGTCTGCGAATGATTGTAGATTACCGGAGATTAAATAAAATCACGACCCTTGTCCTCCTAGATATTTTGCAAAATTAATGTCACATTTGTTCAGAGAAGCGAAGAAAAAGGGAATTGCCTTCACCTTCTTCGATGACATTTGTGTTTTTGCAAAAACATGGGAAGAGTTGTTAGAGAACTTGCGTGAGATTTTCGAACTACTGCGAGAGGCGTCATTAACGATAAATTTGCAAAAATGTAAATTTGGCATGCGACAGGTTGAATATCTGGGGTACGTGTTGGGTGAAGGAATATTGCAACCTGGTAGTCGAAAAATTAAGGCGATTGAGGATTTTGAAAAACCGAACTCAAAACATGAGATTTGACGATTTGTAGATTTGGCAAGTTTCTTTAGAAGTTTCGTTTCGAGCTTTGCGAAGATTGTAGGACCACTTACGGATCTTTTGAAAGAAAAAGAGGAGTTTAAATGGAGCGAAGCTCAAGAAAAGGCATTTGAGGGAATAAAATCCGCTCTAATAGCTAGGCCCGTTCTAAAAGTATATAACCCGCACTCGTATCGGACTGAGTTGCATACCGATGCGTTGACTGCAGGGTTGGGTGTTATGCTATTGCAAGCTGTCAGCGAAAAGGAACCACTTAGGTTGGTTTTTGCGATTAGCCGGCGGAAAAACAAATGTGAGTCTAAATATCACTCCAGTCGTTTGGAGCTTCTTATTGTAGCTTGGTCGCTTCAGAGAATTACACCGTTTTTTATTGGAATACCTTTCGTGATCGTAACGGATTGCCAGTGCCTCGTCAACCTAAATACATGGAAAACTCAAAATGCATAAGTTGCGCGTTGGCTAAGCGAAATTGCGTAGTTCGATTTTAAAATAAAGCATCGTAGTGGGGAGCAGATGCGTCACGTCGACGCGCTCTCAAGGGCCCCGGTTGAGCAAGCGATCGAGAAAGAATGTATTGCAGGGTTGCGAAGTTACGTTAAGGTTCAAGTTAAGCATTGTTTTGGATGTATCAGAGCGAAGCGAAACTCGGGTGAAAATGCAAACGATTTCATAGACTAGATCACAAAGAACAACAAATAATAATTATCTACATTGCAGCAATTAAGGATTTTTTCTTTTGTACGAGAACCATTTTTCGAGGATCTTGTACTATTTTGAGCAAGTACTGAAGCTGCATTTCATCTTTCTTCAAACTGACTTTTGTGTGTTCTTTGATCAGCATCATGCCTCTTTCTGCACAATCGTTGACAACTTTTAAATGCTTCACAACTTTAAGTGATCTTTTATAGTGCTCGTAATTTTTCCGCTCAGAAGAGTCTATCTTTAAGATCTTAGTAGAATGCTTTAGATCCTTAAAGAAAGCCATGGATGATATGGTCACAAAATCTTCTAAATGTCTTTTTGCTATGTAGTACATGTAAGAAATTTTGTCAACTGAATGCGTGGAAGGGGCTTTCCTCTCCAGAATTTTCCTGTAACACTTAATCATAAAAGTTATGATCATCGATCATAACTTTTATGATCTCTGGAGAGGAACAGCCCCTTCCACACATTCAGTGGACAAAATATCTTACATATACTATCATAGCAAAAAGAAATCTAGAAGATTTTGTGACCAAATCATCCATGGCTTTCTTTAAGGTATTACTGCTATGAGGTCATTTATTAAGGAATTTATTAAAATTTAAATTGAATATTGACTAAAGTATTATCTAATTTTTTGTGTCATGAAAAAGAGATTGACGGTTCCAAAGTCGAGATAACGGCAATCAAAATAAGGACCTTATACACGTAACGCCTATATCGATATGATGAAAGAGTCATATTTAATTTTAATGTCGAAACGGCATTTAAGATTTTTACAAAAAACGAGAGAACCGTGGAAGATCACTTCGCGGAGGTTTTGTAATTTTTTGAGAATTTTTGTTTGTATATTTTTCGGAAGAACGCCATGCGAAGTTTCAAAGAAAAGAGAGGTTCGATCGTTGTGTCTCTTTCAATCGATCCATGCGAAGGCGGGGCGTACTCAACGCATTGGTTTGCGTTTGTGCGAAAAGGGGACTTCTTTGCATGTAGACAGTAGGACTAACTTTGAAAGGGAGGGCCGTGGCTGTAATACCTTAAAGATCTAAAGAGTTCTGCTGCTTTTCTAAAGATAGACCCTTCTGAGTGGCATTTAACAAAAAATAATAATTTGGCAGAACCAACGAAAGATTTGGTTCAATTAACAAAACATTTTGGTTGACTTAAAAAAAATTTGGTTCCCTTAGCCAACATTTTTGTTTAAATCAACAAAGCAACATTTTTTCCCCAATTTCACTAAAATGGCCACATTCCTTGAGTGCATAACTGGAGAAAAACCGCTTATTTTTAACCAACGACGAGTGTGCATGCGCAGTTAACCACAGATGCGCAGTATTACTCCCTTGGGCAGTAATAAATCCTTCATTTCTGTTACGAACAAGCAATATTAATTTAAAATAATTAATTTTGTTTGTCCTGGAGGCTACCAAGCTGCCAAGTCCCTAGAGACTTGTTTTTATTTGTGGGATCGATTACCCTCTCCCTGTCAGTTTACTGTTGCCTGCCGCTTTATTTTTAGAATTTTGAATACCAATAATTTTCTGTAATAAGGGTAGAAAACGAGAAAAGAAACAAATGTTTTTAGGCCCAAAAATCCCAAATCGAATGAGTTTTTATTTAAGCAAACATAGACCTGAAGGATACAAATTTAGAAATTGATGAGTACAAGAAACCAATACCTGTGCTTGTGAAATTCACTATTATAACGGTGCATGTATTCTGTTATTACCTTATCCTAGATATCCTTACTACTGCCTTACACTATCATCTCGGAGGAATGGAGATGAGAAGGAAGACTTCCTTCTGGCGTCTATTTGCCTGAGTTGGGCTGGAATTTAACTCGTTTCGCCACCTTTAGATGATTCTAGTCTTTTCTCGCGAATATTCACACACCTTTTACCGGTACCAGGTTGGGGAGGATCCGTTATCCGTGGATAACGGGCTTGCTTGCTTTCGATTTGAAATTCTCAAGTAGAGACTGAGTTGCATGTTTGTATGCCGATGACAAATTACAAATTACCGAGAAAAATTCCGCGGTTCAGGAATGAATTTACCACCCGTCAATCATCCGCAACCTTCCGATTGGCTCCCGCCGGATGAAAGTTTTAATTATTTTACGTCCGTTCCCTAAATTATTTAGAAATGCCCCCGGGTAGAGCACTTTACAATCCTCTGGCGTGTTTCAACGCACTTACGAAGATAGACTGGCCTGATTTGCAAAAATCTGACTATTTAATTTAGAGTTCCGGACCCACGGACGGACAGACGATTCTACTTTTTGGAGTTCTGTACTCCTCAAGACGACTCGGCAAACTGCGAATTTTGATTTACCTCGATGGGCCTCGACGATACATCGCAAGGTGAAATCGGTAGGGGTTTTTGCTGAGATGAGGGAATTTTGACTGGACATAGGTGAGGCAGGAAATTGTGAGGTTTTGCCATGCACTGTTTCTAAGCGAATTTTGCTGACAGGAATGTCACCTAACTATTCCTGTTCAATTCGCAATTTCTTTGATTCGAAGCTGCGTTTAGTATTTTGGAGTTAGTAATTAATAACTCCTAGATACCTGATTTTATTATTCTAAAATAATTTAGAATTTGTGCTAGAGTATTTGAATGAATCTGTAAATTCGGATTACTCTAGTCTTATGATTTTTTTTTAAAAAAAGGTGAATGTTTCCTTTCATTTTAATTTGGGAAAATAGCGGTTGAATTGTCATTTCCCAAATTGGTACAGCTCGTGTTATTGTTTTGAACGCTAGCTGTCAAGAACGCGTGGTCGATTTTATGGCGAGAAACGGAATGGAAAGGGAGGAGTATAAACCTGAGAGTTCTTTCTATAGTTCATTTAGTATTGCTATTAAACGAAGTGACCGTCAACTTGCGGATTAGCGGGGGGGGGGGTGTAGCCGCGGCAGCCTTCCATACACGTAAAATAATGCTAAAAACACAAATGAAAAAAGGTAAGACTTTGTTGATACGTTTATTATGTTGTAAACAAACGGAAAAAAGCTGACTTTATTGTGAGGGGTTGTACGCCAGCTTCGCGCCTCAACATGTGAAAAATATGCGTTGAGTAACATTATACAAGCATAACGGCCACACTAGTTGGCGTTACTAGAAATTTCGGAGCACACGAAACGCTGCAAATTCGAATAGGAGGGGGAATTTTGAGAATTGGGCCCCATGTGGCTGCTGCCGGGCAGTCGGTTGGGCTATTTCATTCGATCATAAAATTCCGGTGTTTATAAGCGTCTAGCCGAAACGAGGAAATCCATCTGTGTATCCATGAATTTGCAATATGCGATTGGGATATATATATA